>JAKUBH010000018.1:0-256401 GCA_030563205.1 Sugiyamaella marilandica | reverse complement strand
TCTGCACATGAAGTTACCTTCAACTTTTCTGATAACGAATTGCTAATTCTTGCTGGGCTCAAATCGTCGGTTTGTATCGTTGTCATCATATTTATTAAAGCTCAACTAGGAATTTAGTTTACTTCTTTCCCCAGCTCCTTCTAACTCGTGTTATTTACTTCGCGTTGCCTTCACAGTTTCTTTTTGGACTTCGGCCTATGCCGAACTCCAGTTTTGTATATATTGGTGCATATAGTTGGTAGAGAGTACATCATGTCGCTACTATTTTTTGGGTTCTGCTTGCTCCAAATGGAACTATTATATACTTATAACACAGGGTAACCGCTCGTTATATTGCTTATTTTCATTCCCCAGTCTAAAATAGAAGAGTCTAAAATAGAGATAGCTCTGCGTGTCCCCGAGCTGAAGGTGCAGCATTACTGCAGGCACCCGACAGAGTACGTGTCACTACGCAACCGGCCCAATATTAGATGGAATACAACTACACCGAACTAACATATCCGTCATTTCATCTGAAGTTCTAACGTTACACAAATGTTGTGTATTTGGCGTTCATTGGCCATGTTTGGGTCCTACAGCAACAGGCAGCTGTGGTGCTATTGCGAAATAACGATCTAAGTGACAGCGGCAGAGGTGACATACCATCGCATTCCTTTTTGCTAGTCCAGCCCACCCCTAGTTCACTAGTTCCACCCCTTTGCTTTGTCGCCTGATTTTTGAGGTTTATTTTTGTTTCCTTATTCACTTCAATGCCATACCCCACAAAAGCAAATTCAACCCTAGCCTGGATCTCTAGATCTCGCAGGTAATAATAGGTGGTGGCTGGTCCGTGGCGGGATCGACTGCGTGAGCTCATGATCTGTCGCAATGAACATGAGCTGATCATATGGACAGATAGATCGACATGGAGGTGTAATCTGCTTTAAAGAAGCCTTTGTCTTGAGACGCAGTGCTATAGAGGCTTTGTCTGGCTATTTGCTGCCATGTCGTCCTCATCATGCCCGCGTACTCTCCTCCCATTTGACATGCGCCCTTACCCTCCACCCGCCACGCGGTAGCAGTTTGGTAATGAATTTGAAGCAGCACGAGAGAACTAACCAATCCAAGAATTGGCCAAGGGCAAGCTCATGCACACTAATGTAAAAGCATACCTCTGCATCCGTTGATAACTTAATTATTTAGTAGGCAGTACGGTAAATGACCCACCACTGACCCATCTTCCTGGAAACTTCTGCTAGGGTTTTTGAGAATGAGAAGATGCTTGGATCTATTTTAAGCTAATCAGCCCGAAATATCGTTTTTAGATTCCACATGTGTATGCCCGGAATGTTCTTCTTTCTTGTTGTTGATTGAAAACATCCGCTGAGCACGAAGTAGTGACCTGTTCTGTACGCTGTTCTATACTTAGCGCAGCGTGGCACGGCTGCATGGCATTGCCGATCGCTTCTCAGTCGGTTAGGTGTACATTGATCTTAATTTATAACGTGCATATGCGGTCACTAGTCGGCCATAGGAGTGCCGAAGCTGGTACAGCAAATGCCACAAAGTCTCCAGGGGTACATTAAAGTTCCTGTTAAAGAATGTGGCAGGTACTTTAAAATAATAATTTTAGATTTTGCGCTACTAAAGCACGCTGGGGGTTACAAAGTATAACTATATAAGTACGGGACGAATCCTTGTTCATCCTACCACAAAAAAAGTCGTTCTTCTTTAATCGCGCGCCTTACATCATCGCCCCCCTTACTTGGCTTTGCTTTCTCGGTTTCATTACTTGACTTTCCTGTGAACGCCCACTGGATCTATTGTGCGCACCTGGAGATTTGCGGACGTTCCCTGGAATCTTCTTATTAGCATTCGATCCACTATGTTGCCATTCATTCTAGTCTCTGCTGCCGTTATCAGCACTGTTATGGCTCAGACCACCAGTTCCTGTGATCCTTTGACGGCGTCATGTCCTCCGGACCCTGCTCTTGGAGGTGCAGTCTACGTCGACTTCGAAGATGGTGCTTCAAGCTACTTCCATGCGACCGAGGCACCCGATATGATCACGTATGGTGACGAGGGTATACAGTTCACCATTGAGAAATCTGGCGATAATCCAACTATCCAGTCGTATGACTACATGATGTTTGGCAAGGTCGAAGTCCTGATGGAGGCAGCTCCTGGTACTGGCATTGTGTCGAGCGTAGTTCTCATCAGTGACGATCTAGATGAGCTCGACTTGGAATGGGTTGGAGGAGATACCACTCAGTTCCAGACCAACTACTTCTATCAAGGTCAGACTGGCACCTACAACAGAGGTACCTTTGCGAGCGTCAATGCACCTCAGAGCACTTTCCACAATTACACCATAGACTGGCAGGAGTCTCAGACGGTCTGGTACGTGGACGGCACCCCTGTACGAACCCTGCTGAGTGACGCACCAGAGGGCTATCCACAGTCTCCCATGATGCTCCGCATTGGCTCATGGGCCGGTGGTGATCCTTCCAATCCTCCAGGCACAATTGAGTGGGCTGGGGGCATCACCAACTATGCTGATGGTCCGTTCACGCTGACTGTGGAGTCTGTCTATATGGTGGACTACTCTACAGGCACTGAGTACATCTACACCGACCAATCTGGTTCTTGGACATCTATTGAGGCTGTGGGCGGACAGGTCAATGGTAATGGCAATGGCAATGCTGACAACGTTGAACAAGCTGCTGCTGCAGTCTCAAGTACTGCCTCTAGCTCGATCACCAGCTCTTCCACCACTGCATCATCATCCACTACCACCACGACCTCTACGACACCCACGTCTACGTCCACCAGTTCTTCTACAACTAGCTCCTCTACAACCAGCTCTTCTACCACAACTTCTTCTACCACTTCCTCTACTATCACGACTTCTTCCTCTATTACAACTTCTGCCACTACATCGAGTGCAGTGTCTAGCTCGGCAAAGCCAGCTACTACCTCTCTCACCAGTTCGAGTTCACCAGCTGTCTTGACCACCTCGCCGAGCTCACTGGTAACGAGCACATCGGTGATCTCATCCACCAGTAGCCTGGCAAATGTGTTCAGCAGTGCTGGACCAACAGCATGGAGCAGTGCCGCTACCAGTCTGGCCACTTCAGCGATACCGGCCAACTCGACTGCAATCCAGACGGCAAATGTCAGTGCAGCTGGTGCATCGCGACCGAGGCTCCTCCTTGCATTCATTTCAGTCATTTGCATATTGGCTTCTATGTGATCTTAGTCTTTCAATGTATATAATAGTGTGGGTACCGTTAACGCGGTCCTGATGATTACACACTGCTAATGAATAAATATATATATACTAGCTTCTTTTGCTTGGGGGGACGTACTTGCCAGGCCGCCTTTCTTTGTCAGACTTATCGGTAGCACTTTCCGCAACGGCATTATAGTGATTATCAGTTGCAATCTTGTCTGGGGTTGATTTTACTGAGCTAGACTTGTCAGTGCCAGACTTGGCAGCATCGATGCTTCTTGTGCCTCCTCTGTCAGGGCTGCTGCTCTCCTTAGAGTCAATACCATCCTTAGGATTTAGATCAAAATCGATGATGTTTTTGTGCGAAATTTCGTCATGCACAATATCGCTTCGCAACTGCTTTCTTGCAAATTCAGGAGTTGTCCTCTGGCTGGATGATACTCGCCCTGGATTCAGCGAATATAGACTCTCTCGATGTTTATCTTTAGACTTCTGTGACACTTCACTTTTACTTCCTTTCTCGCTGTTATCATCCTGAGCAGTATCAAACATGCCTGTACTCCTGGAAGATGCATTCACGTGTGCTGTGGTTTCTGTGCTGGCTGGCTCTAGAGATTTGGAAATATCTAATCGTTGGAGGCTGGACGCCAGCTCGTCGATACCCTGTGACTTTTCCAGTTTTCTTGGCACTGCTGCCTGTTTTTCTTCTCTTCTTTTATCTGGTACCACGTTGTCTTTGGTATTCCGGGACTGGCTTGACGTAGACATCGATGTGATCTGCCCATCCCGCAGTCTCGCTAATCGACTGCCAACGAACTTCGGCACATCATTTTGTGGAACATAGCCACGACGCACTTTGACAACCTTGCGAACACTTCCGTCTGCTCGTACGGATCCTCCTATATACCTGGTGCCATCATCAGCAGTCTTGATTCCAGACAGTGTTTGATCTGTCATGGAAGTTCAATCAATGGTTCGAAATGAGTTCCAAACCCCGCCTCGCAATGTGCACTATTTAAGATACATACGGTCAAGCCGCAAATGAAATGACGCCTACAGTAGATATCAGAAATTTTATAGTACGAGTATTGTTTACAGATCAAGTTAATTGCTACATAGTAGGGATCCCGAGTTTCATCAACTACAGAATATTAAATGGCAGCTTACTAGGATGACCTCTTTGACAGCTATAACAGATTGTGAGTGCTAAACCATATAGATCTAGGCGGTATGCAGTTGACACCGATAAGCAGTGGGGGCGGCAGCGCGAGCAGAGCGGACCGTTATCGCACTAAAAAAGTGAACATTAAATAGCCCTTTATCAATTGCACAAAGTTAATGTGAATATGACTGAGGAAGTACCGGCATATGTTCAATCCTTAAAAAGGATCCATAAAAGCCTGGGTGTCGACGGGCAGTGTATAGCAAGATCGTCCCGAGACGTGGGGTATTTGCATGAAGCCTATATATTTTTTTATATATCTGGGGCTTAAGTGCGTTTGTATGACAAATCAGCCGTCGATATGAGTGAACTGCCTACTTATGAGCAATTGCCAAATGGGAAAGCCTGGGAGCTGTGGCAAGACAAGGACTTGGGGGCGTTGGCTCTTCTGACGCCGGAGCGAGTACTGGCTGCTAAGGACGAGATAGTAGTCGGAAAAACGGTATCGTTGAAGTAAGGGCATCAACAAAGGAGGAGATTCAAAACTAACAATTGCTTGCCACTCAATGTACCGAAGTACCCGCTCTTTAACAGAGCAACGCTGAAGCACAAGCTGATAAGAGATGACCATTGCTTTGATGATCTTGTAACTATTTGAACTGTCTCTGAGACCATATTAAGTTCTAACATCAGATCGAACTTAATACTCAGTCCAGCACCCAATGGGACGGATTTAACCATTGGGGAGACCTTAATTCTAAGATATTTTATCAAGGTGTATGTACAACAGACCACGCTATTGGAGTGTGATTTATGGTCCATATTCTAATAGTAGAGAACTGGGGATGACATTGTCGCAAATACGCCTGCTGGAGTGTTTGCATGGGCACAGCGAGGTATAGCGGGACGAGGTAAGAAATCCGCTGGAGGAAACAGGCGCATTCTAACAATTCAGGAATTCTACTGGACTACGTACTGTGGGCATCACACAAAGGCATCGAATACGATGCATGGACATCGCATGCAATTACATTGGAAGAGCTTCTAGAGATGGTCGAGTTTTTCAAGGTGGAGCCTCGAGTTGGCGATATTCTTTTCGTTAGGAGCGGCTACACGAAGCGCTACAATGAGGCAACGGATGAGCAGCGATTGGCGTTTTCAAAACTGCCAGACCCCACTTTGGCTGGTGTGGAGCAATCTGAAGAGGTGAAGCAGTGGTTGTGGAACAGCCATTTTGCTGCCGTCGCCGGTGATTGTCCTACTTTTGAACGTTGGCCGTCTCCAAAGAACTGGTACATGCACGACCATCTGCTGGCTTCGTGGGGGGTGCCGCTGGGAGAGCTATTTAATCTCGAACAGCTCGCGGCTGGATGTGCAGCTACTGGGAAATACTCGTTTTTTGTGACGAGCTCTCCGCTAGCGCTAGAGAATGGTATTGCAAGTCCTCCCAACGCGGTGGCAATCTTGTAAGAGAAAGTTTAGATTTTGGCACGCTTGGCTAGAGGAATATAGAAGTGAATATTATTGAGATGTCACAGTAGACTGAATGAGTAATTCACTCAAGTATCTGATAGGTTCACCAAGGCATTTGCTGCTAGTCGTCTTCGCTTCTGCTTTCAAAAGTTCTTATTTGCACTGGAACAACTTGGAAGAGCTAATGTAAAATCAGTATTGGGACAGCAGATTATTTTCTAAACGGCGACGATGTGCTAGTATTAATCGTAAATAACATGCTGGTCACGTAGTGAAGTCTCTCGATAATACACGCTTACAGATAGATATAAAGGTGGTTTACCATAACAAGAATTATTTGAAATACAGACAGGGAAAAAATTATCCACATTAGAAGTGAAATAAGAAGGCTACAGTCCTGAGAGTCACGTAGTTTCAACTAAAATCGTCATGATTTCATAACAAGCTGACATTATTTCACAGCTACTCCAAAGGTGCTTCTTACCCCAAAAATTGAATAAATAAATAACATCTAGCAGTATCTAGCGTCAGGCGGACCAGCAGCTGAGCCGAAGTTGTTCCAGCGCGACAGAGTCGCAAGAGTTAGAGATCAGAATGAACTCGACAGAATCATGTTCCAAAGATTACGTCTGATGTGATATATTTATCGAAAATACGGCTCCTGAAGGATGTCATTAGTAATACCATTACGGAGAAAACAGTGAGGTTGGCTATTTTTTTTGGTTCATTACAAGAACGAAGTGTTTTCCGTTGCGATATTTTTTCTCAGATATGTCTTCACACAGCACCTCCACAAAACAGAATAACTCATAAATTGATGTACAGTAATACTCACTGCAAAGCAGGTAAAAACCATATAGCTATATTGCCAGTCCAACTTCAACATACCCCAGTGTTCAACTGATTAACATACTGAGTGTATTAAAATACATATACCTGCGAAGGCAACCGTATAAATATAGGCCAAGAAACCAAACCAACCAAAACCAAACAAGTCACACTGATAGATAACAGACATAGAGAAAAGATATAGATCTCAAATCCAGAAAAAAAGACACAACTAAAAAAAAGATAAAGGGCACTGCGACAAAGCAGGTTGTTTTTACCCTCGCTCGCCCACCTCTACTTCGGATCCGCACGACAGGCAGTAGTAGTGGAGAACGCCGCTGACCTTGATGGCAGAGTTCTTCATAGTCATCCACTCGCCCTTTGCAGGGATTCGTCCGCACTTCGCAGATGTGCATCGCGCGCCAGTCTTCTTGTAGCGTAGACCGCACGAATTGCAGAGCTGACCAGCAGCTGCGGACCACGAAGGCCGCCAACACGGCGAGTTGTCGGAACCGCATGCGATACATCGGCGCTTGAGCGAATTCGTGTACTGCTCCAGCGTCATGTTGGGCAATAGTGCAGGTGACTGAGGAGGAGACATGAGCCTGCTGTCGATAGGGCCCACACGGGCGTGCGGGTCGTAGTCGTAAGCATCGTCATGCCCTACTGCGCCTACAAACCGACTGTAGTGGTCGTGCCTGCTACTATAGCTGTGACTGCGATTATGGCCATGCCTCGAGTACGGCATGGCAGCGTCCTGCGACAAAGACGAACGGTGTGACGACTTTGCGCTCTTGACACGACCGCTTGACGGAGAGAACGACAACGATTCAGACAGACTCGCATCTGCGAGTCCACCAGTACCAGATCCACTTGGTCCACCAGAATCAAGGGGCAGAAAAGTCGGGCTCGTCCAAGACCCATGGAGATGGAGCAACTGACTTGAGGAGTGCGAAGTATACTCTCGCACTGACTCGCGCACTAGCGAGATCTTATCATGACCCGCTGGACAGGGGATCTGGGAGATTTCCTTCAGCTTTGAGGGCAAGTTTTTCTTCATCCATGCGTCCAGCTGCGGTCGCCATGTTGAGCGAGGAGCAGTGTCGGGATACAGCAGAGACAGGCCTCGTCGCCTGCGCTGGGAGTTCATTGGGGTATCAATGGCGAAAGAGGTCGACGACAATGATGAAGTTGGAGAGGTTGGTGATACTCCAGCAGCGTCCACACGAGGCCCAACAGCTGACTCCACATCGTCGTCCATATGATCAGCATCAGCATCAGCATCAGCAGCTTCCCTCGCAAAACCCATAATGGGCGACATTAAGGGAGTGCTCGGCATGCCATCAGCGGGTACAATTTTGCGACCCTCACCAACATGAACCGCTGATTGGGCCTGAACAATATCACTGGCATTTGCATTATTAGCGTTATTGGCCACATTGGCACCATCATGTTTAAAGGGCGGCGTGGTCCCATTTTTGTTCTCCACAGCCCCGTTTTTGCCATCAATGGCTCTATTGCTGTCTGCAGCATTGCTGTTGTCGGCGCTTATACCACGGAAATTTCCTGCAGGCACGAATTCGGTCTTATCTCCACCCTTCGTTTGGACAGCGTCCCTAACACGCTCTCCAACATTCTTTCCCACATTAGCGCTGACGTTGTTTCCAGTATTGTTTCCAATATTGCTTTCGATATTGCTTCCAGTAATGCTTCCAGTATTTTCGACAGTACCAACCTCAGAACCAATCTCAGTACCCAATATATCTGGGTTCGGTGAAGCTTCGTGCATGTACAGCGCAGGCTGGATCAGCGCAGCAGGCTGATGGAAGCTTTGAGTCCGGGGAAACAGCCCAGGTCCCGACTGCATCAGCACAGAAGGACCCATTTTGGCGTTATCTTCGAGCGACAATCAATTGGGGTGTGACGATTGGCCAGGCGTGGGTGTGCGGATTGGCGAAATTTGCAGTTACAATTAAACAAACCACTGCAGTTCGCAGCCCTCAGCCCCTCACCAGCAGCACCACACAAACTCCTTAAAAGGTCCTCGATACGACCACTGCAACGAACAGCCAATGACCTCGACAGGCACCGATTGGCTGATGGCAGTCGTCCCTGCAAACCACCCAGTCGGCGGCTACACAGAAGCGGGTTTACAGCGAAAGTGCGCTACTTGGCGATAGCGAGTCGGATCGGATCAGTCAGGAATCAGCGCTGTCCCGTCGGCACGCAGTAGCCTGTACACAGCCAGAGTCGGCAAGACAATTGATCCGGCGAGCGGCACCGCAATGGCAACTCACACAGTGGAGGGTGCTCTCAGCGTTAAAAACACAATTGGATCTGAGAAAACCACCCGGTCTTAGCGTTAAGTTCAACAATCAAACGGCAGTCCGAGTTGTTTTGGATCGAGCTGGACCCGTACCCTGCTCAACTGCGACCACCCCATATTGGCACCCTTTAGCACCTTGCGGGTCATGGCGCGTTGGCGTGCGTTTCCGGCTGCCTGGCCCTGCCTGTAGCCCCAAGGGGCCCGCTGGTTTAACTTCGGACACTCCAGCGAGCAATTGTGCTGTTTTGGTATTTTTTTCGGAGCCGTTGATCTGCCGCTGCTGCGCTCAAAGCTTTGGGTGATGCTGGGTGTGCTCCTCCACTGCCTCTCTCCGTGCTGTCTGCACCAGTGGTGGCGGCACGCTGCGGCAAGGGTAGGGCACGGCAGTTGCCTTATCAATCGGCGCATGCAGTCCGATCGAGCCCGTGCAGTGGCCATCCTAAAAGCAACGCCGCCGTATTACTGGACGGCGAGGCTGATGAAAGGGAGAGATCCGCCCATGTGGTGGTGGGTGATACAGCAGGAGGGCACACTCTGATCAACCGCTCGCTTCCGGCAAAGTTCTTTCACCCCAGGAAAAACTAATGTCCATAATGGAGACCACAGGAGGCGACGACGTGGCAGCAGATGCTTGGCTGTGGGCAATAGCGACTGAGCCAGCCCCGTGCCGGTGACGGGAGGAGGTCTTGAGAGTTCGACGTCATAGCTGCACCGCCGCTGCAAGTGTGCGTTTAGCGGGGCTGGGGGAACGGAAACCGTCGGTCGGAGGTTACTTTTTTTTGAAATTTATCGGTGCCGATAGGCTTGATTGCATTGATCTTATCTAAGACGCCATGGGACATAAAGCAGATAACTAACTACACAGACGTGTTGATTAACACTCACTACTGTAGCCTGTACTGCTGCTGCAATGCACAATTAGCGGTTAGCGAATGGAGTGCGTGCTAGTAGGGGAACTATTGTATTGGTGAAAGCAAGGAGAGACCGTAAAGACTATATATAGGCTAGCTCAATCGAAGAACGCACTGAGAATTGTTGAATTGAAGAAATATATTTATGACCACTTATAGCTGCCAAGACAGTGCATGCTCTTGATAGATATTTTCTATTGGAGAGAAATGAGCTGCCGTAAAATGCCTCATTAATACCGTCTGCATAGCAGCGAATCCGGAGGGTATTACACCGGTTTGAAATTGATTGTTCCCGGGAGAAGTTTGTGCCAATGTCTGAAGAAGGCAACCGTTAAAACATCTAATTGCAAATCATATCGCCGGTAGCCGAAGATGCAATTCATCAAGAAAGCGAATCGAATGTGGGAAGAATATGAGAGCCGACACAGCAAGTGACTGTATATATGGACTTTTATGTCTTAGGTATGTGCTCAATGACAACGCCAACTCCAAAGCAGCAGCGAATTTCCACCGAGACTACACTCTAATTGAGTTTCCTTGCATAATTGATTATCTAACTGGATGTGGAGGTTGGGACGATCTCTGCAGAGCAATCGGTGATAGAAGCTTACTTAGCTCATTTGGCAATTTTTCTGTTCTAGTTTTACCATGGTTCGAATATGGGAGTTAACCAGCTTCGTACAATTTCTATATAAAATACCAATGGACGCCTAATCTCAATCTCGTAGCACTTGTTACACCTCTATGAGGTCTCGAAATATAGTCAGCTTGCCGGCTTTTCTTCCGAGTAATATGTGAGACGCTCCTGTCAACTGATCTGCTTGAGAGTGTGTGGCTTAGCATTTGAAGCGCTGGTGTAATAGCACCAGTTAGCAAGTTGGAAGTTTGCTACAGAACAACAAAAGCAAAAGAAAAAAAAAAACATTCACTCAAAGGCAGGTACTCACAGTAACAAAAGTTCTAGTTTGAGGCTGTAAAATATACGTGCAGTGAAGGCCTCTTCTTCTAGTGGTACTCGACGAAGCTTCGTTAAGTTATCAATATCGAATGCGTCAGCCGTACTTCACATGTCTAAACATCCTGTTGGCATCAAAGTGCTACGGCTGTCAAGGCCAGTGCTGAAGGAGGTCGTGGCTATTGACAGTGATCCGCTCCCCCTTGCGAGTCTACCATCGAGCTTTGGAAATGTTTATGTCGGTGAAACCTTCTCATGCCTGTTTTCTGTTAATTCGGAGGCAGACGACGAGGATTCATACGACGTCAAGTTCTCGGTGTCGATCCAGCTACCGTCTCAAGAACTCATCAACTTGATCCATCCTGATGAGGACTCAGCTAATCACACCCTAGAGCGTGCTGCTAGCGCTCAGCATGTCGTTCACTATGAAGCTCGTGAGTCGGGTCTCCACGTGCTGACTGCCATAGTAAGCTATCGCAAGTCTGTTGAAAGGACCGAACCTCATATCACTTTCAGGAAACACTATAGGTTCAGCGCTTCACCAGCACTCAATGTCAAGACGAAACTGTCAACTGTGGGTGACGATCCCCACCGCTATGCGCTAGAGGCCCAGGTAGAGAACCTCACGAGCGCCAGCATGGTCATGGAAACCATCGAGTTGCTACCCGCAGAGGGGTGGCTGTCAGAGCCATTTGGTGGACTCCCAGATGGACCTCTTGTGCCGAAGGATGTATGGCAGGCCGCATTTATCATGTCGCGAGATGCGGATATCGAAACTCAGGCAAATGTGGGGACTGGGAAGCTCACACTGGGCTGGCGTCGCGAGCCTCTTGGAGAGCGTGGCTGGCTGACTACCGGATCCATCAAACCAACATAGCATGGCAAAAAGTCACTAATTTATCGACTCGAAGAGGAATGTAAGCTTCTTGAATCGACATTCACTCTGAGTTTAAGTCTTCTTTTTTCGCCGAACTGCTGTCATTTGGGAGGCCAGAGATGACTAAATCCCTTCTGTCTGGTTAATATTTGACCTATGTTAGGCTGTTGTGGTTTTATTGCGGTTTAGCAGTCATAATAACACTACGGTTTACGATTAGGCGCATTGCATAGCTGCTGGAATTCATAGTCACCGCTACAGTAGCAACCCTTTGTCATTCGCGCATTCTAGTTGTTGTACATATTACACACATTACAACTATTGTTTTAATGTGTGGGGTTTTATATTACTGCTTGTCTTGTCATGACTGACTTTTTTTTCTCGTTGCGATCTCGTCACTTTTTGTTGTTCACTTTTCTTTGCATTAATTTTTTGTGTACTTTGTCTTTTGCGTTTCTTGTCAAGCTTTACTCATATCTGATGTCGTCAATAAGGGAAATAGCCGCCTCGTCCTCGTCCTCGATAACCACCACGGGCTCTATAGGGTCGTCCTCGCCCTCGTCCGCGACCTCGACCAGACATGAAGGGCATATTTGTACGCTTGGGCGTCACTTTCAGTGGTCTACCTCGGAACATCGACTCGTTAAGCACAAGTGCCTGGGCGACGAGGGCGGGTTCTGAGAACTCGACATACGCGTATCCCTTGGGATTGCCAGTATACTTGTCCATCAAAATTGTCACCCTATTGATCGTGCCACAAGACTGGAAATGCTGCTGCAACTCCTCTGGTGTCGACCCAAAATCAACGTTTCCGACAAAAACACTGCGGGCATCTATCTCCTCCTTGTCTTCTTTGAGATCGGTCGATTCCTTCTGCAGCTCACTCTGCATTGCCTGCAACCGCTCTGCTTCCTGCTCGAGCTCCTTCAGCCGAGCCTTCATCGCATCCACATCCGTGCTTTCTGGCGCCACGGCAGCTTGCCCTTCCGTCTGGACTTCTATGTGGACTTGTTCTGACTCTGGCTGCGACATGTTGATGCGAAAGTCAGACTCGACGAAGTGCCGTTAAAATATCACTCCGGGTAAACGCAGCAATAGCAGATGCGCAAAAGCCACCATTTTGTGAAACGATTTTATAACAGTCTACAGCTTGACTTAACCGTAACCATTTGAAAAGTTAACACTGATAGTGATTAAAACATGTGCTACGATGTTTTCGGTAGAGTACTGTGCAGGCTATAGTGCGCGTACTGCGTGGTGCGACAAATCATCTGAACTGAAAAATGTAAAAAAGAGCATGAGTTGTATTCCTTCGTTCACAAGTATTGTAAATTACCAGCTGGCTACTGGATACTTATCACTTTGTTAGATTTCTTGAATGATCCGAATGCAATTAAAAAGAAGAGCAGCAACTATTAATAGAATTCGCCTGGATCTTGTTCCGCGTTTGACTATGAATGCAGTTGTGAATAGTATTCTTCTCTATTCGACAACAGAACAGCGATGGCCAGGATCCGTCCGTACTATAATATGCGAGATGCTGTTGCTTCTAATAACTTGGAGATGGCCGTGAACTTAGCGTGGCTGTGAGGTCCAAAGATTTTCTTGACGACCGGTCATTTCATTTGGTTGATCTGATGAGCGTCTGCTGCTTTCAACGCCAATAAGCCCGTAATAACTTAACTGACTCGTACTGCAGCCAGTCAGATTAACAAGCTTAGAACTTCTCTTTTCAATCGTGCAGCTGCCCCCTCCAAGCTACTGTCTGCTGTCATTCGTGCATAGGATCGGCGTGCATATCCGGGGTGCAGCGCAGTGTTTTTGGTCTAGTCATGTGGGGACCTCCATGCTGGCACCGCTTTCTGGCGACCCCGTTCAAACCACACCCAGCAACTTATCTCTTTAGCCTTGACACGTTGAAATTAATGTGCACCATTTCATTGATATTTCATTGGGCCTCTAAAGAATTGCTGAGGTATTCAGCCCTCTTGCGACTTGATCCTGTGGGTCTCAATGCCGTGTGTCTAATAGCGACATACCCCGCCTTAGGCACAAAAAAAGAACCATACAAAGCGTATATTCGGCATGAACTACTTAACTTCGTTCATAGCATCTATATTAAAAAGCGAAATCATTGTCATGTAGTTTATAGCCAAGTTAAAAATCATGGCCTAGCCCACCTCGATCAGATTCCCCGCACCGAACTGTCAGGGGATTGACCGAATCGGGCCCGAATCTATTCAATTTCGTCAAGCAGCTCGAAACACTATTGGACAGTTCAATCGTACATGCACTGCCAACAAAAAAAAAAACAATCAACCTAATAGCGTTCGTGCATGTGGCTCTCGTCCACGTGGTAACCCCGTTATCAGCGGATTGCAAGTACGTGTGGTCCCCATCACTGGCAATTTCCCCGCCCATTATCAATGCAGATCCACCGTTCCCAGCCCCATGGGTGTCGTTTATAAAGAAGCTTGCCGCCCCTTTCGTTTCGCCTTCATACTTCGATGTCGTGGAACCGGACACGAGCCATTGGCATGGCGCGCAATGTGCGGTTTGCCAGCCAGCACCGGCGCCTGCCCTCATTTGCCGAGATCAGATCGGTCGACATCGAGAAGTACTCGCAGAAGGACAAGGAAGCCACCGACGCCGAACTCAAGAAATTCAGGGGCCACGACTCGGATATCGATGACGAGCCAGTGACACCGCCCGGTCTGATCAAATCCTTTTTGTACGGTTCGCACAAGACGAAGCAGGAACACAAGGAGATGGAAAAGTCCTTCTCCACTATGCTCATGCGGGGCAAATACGTCCACGAGCTCGTCAGCCACAAAGTGCTACCGTCCAAAGCATGGGAATACGTACAATTGGTGTCGGAGGTATATCCCAAGATCGCGGCCGATCCCCAAAATGAAGTCCACTTGGTAGGCAGCTGGCGCACTGTAGTCGGTGATTTGGACACATACACTCACATGTGGGAGTATAAAGGCTACACGGGGTTCCACAAAACCCAAAATGCCATACACCAAAGCGCCCAGTATCTGGACTACCTTGCCAGTCTGCGCAACTGTCTTCGCTCAAGGGAGTCCACGCTCATGCAGGAATTTAGCTTCTGGGGAGGCACTGCTGCTCCTCGTGAGCTCGGGGGCATCTTTGAGCTGCGATCATACGACCTCCAGGCTGGACGGCTGCTGGAGTGGGAGCAACACTGGAAAAAAGGCATAGAGTGCCGACGACAGGTCATGGAACCGGTCGGTGCTTGGTTCACTCAGCTAGGTGCGCTTAATCGAGTTCATCACCTCTGGCAGTTTGCGGACTTGGAACATCGCAAGCTCAGCCGCGAAAAATGCTGGGAGCTTCCCGGATGGGCTGAAATCGTAAGACCACACCACACAAAGATTTTGATGCTAGAGGCTCCCTGCTAACTCAGACTCATGAAACCGTGAAATTGGTCGACCACATGGAGTCCAACATACTCGTACCGCTTCCGTTCAGTCCTCTAAAGGTGAGTTATTATTTACTACATGGTGGCATATTTCTAACAGCAGTGATTACGCCCATGGTTGAAATTCTTATCATTATATATACCGTATCCTTTTTTGTTTTTTTTTTTATTATCGTCAAAGCAATTCACTCTACGACCAATATAAATATATACATCACCATTTCATGGTGCGCTTCTTTTCAACATACACAGGCATCTTCTCCCTCTGCTGCTGCTGCTTCTTGTTGCCGAATTCCTCACCAAGCTTCTCAAAGTACTGATCGTCAAACATATTTGAGCTATCTTCATACAAGCTGGGGTCGGCTCCTCGTACTTCAGTATGTTTGCGTTTTTTCTTTTCTTGTTTGAACTCTGCGCTCTTTAGCCAGGCAATGTCTATTGCAGCATCTCCTGGAACAGCCTCAGCATCGTCTTTGGCTTCGCCAGCAGGAAGTTCCTTTGAGCTGAATTTCTCTCGCACCTTTCGAAGTTTCGCCACATTTCCCCCTCGTTGCTGAACAACTTTTGCACCAAGGGCCCAGAGGTCACCACCCATAGCCTTTCTAGCATCGTGGTACGCTGCCTTGTCGTACCCTTGAGTTACTGTCCAATGCTCAACATGAGATGAAGGCGCACAGACCTCCATTATGACATGCTTGTCGCGCTTGATGGGCGGTACCAGGATCCGTGGCCATTCATTTTCCTCATACACAGCTGCTGGGGGTTTCTCTTCGTCTCTTTCAGCTGTTCTTTGAACTACGACATAACTATGTGTCGCAGTTTCGTAGCTGCGTCCAAATGGGCGTCCAGATCCCGCCAGAGCCTTGCCGCTAGTGGTTCTCACCGCCCCGTCGTCATCAACATGCCACTTTTGTGCCAAGATGCTCCCACGCTTCAATTCACGAGCAAACTTTGGACGCTGAATCCTCTGTCCAAACTTGCACCAGTTGAAATATGCCGGATTAGCCCCTTGATTTCGTCTTCCCAGCTCAACTTGCAGTGGGCATTTTCCATGGTGCTGGCAGGGCGCAATCACCTTCAAGCTGAACCCACCTGACTTAATGTTTGCATTTCCCTCGTTACCTTTCGATCCCTTGAACAAGCGTGGCGTCTTTTCGACCTGATCGGCATTGTCCTCCGGTCGGAGCATGATTTGTCGAGACCTAGCAATAGACTCAAAGCCAGTCGGATCTCCACGCTCCACAAGCACGAGAACTCCGTTTGGTGACAGTAGAGACAGCAGATGAGAAGTGTGATCATCGACTGAGGCGGGATAGTGGTATCCGCTTCTATACAGCTGATGGGTGGCGATGATCAGATCATATTTGGCAGATGATCCAAAAGCTGGCAGCTGTTGTCGCACTTTTGTGACAGTCTGAATTTTGGACTGTTGATATTCTTCCTCTATCTCTTCTTCTTCATGTTGTTCCGCATCCTCCTGGAACTGCTCTGCATCTACTTGCTCCTCCTCTTCACCTTCTGATGGTCCGACCTGCAACTCTTGAACCTGATGCTGCAATAGCTGGTAGGCTCGGAGTTTCATTTTACGATGTCCTATAATAACAGCTAGCTTTCTCTGTGGTCGCCAGTCCGCAGCATCCGAAAACACTTCATTCAGAGCAATCATTCCAGTAGCTGGTCCGTACCCGACATCTAATATTCGATTTGGCCGCCAACTGTGGCCCATCCGCCGTCGCGTCTCCTGAAGAATACTATATAAACTAGCGTAATTTTGAAGTAAAACACCAGTTAGATGTGTTTCGACATCCGCTGATTCGGCTGAAGGTCGATGGGCACTGCCATTTGCCAGTGCCAGATAGTACTTGGAAGCATTAAATTTCAGTTTTTTCGGATCGTAGTCCTTGGTGAACTCACTGATCTGTGAGGCAAGCACGTCTGGTAGAACCAGAAGTTGATCTCCCGACGATTTTCCTTGTAGAGTTTCATCTGAAAGTCTGGCTTTCCGTGACGAAAAGCCACGCTCAACTTGCCGATCCAACACCTTCGGATGAGCGAGCTCGTCAAGAGAGGTGATAGTTACAGCAGCGTCGTCGTCAGTCACTACTTCGGCATAGGGTGGAGCTCGAACATTATCGAGACGTCTGATCTTTCTGCCGACATTTAAAACGTTTTGTGCAAATCCTCTGCTATATTTATTATAGCCGTGGAAGACTCCGGATGCCCGACAAAGACGTTGATTTGCCCTGTTCAACATCCAAAATGTTTTTCTCTGAAAATAATTCATGTCGAGAGCTGCAGGAAGACCATTGAGGGTCAGGGCCAATTTTTCACTGATAACGGCACAAAACTGGATCTCTGTATGTATAACAATTAAAATGCTCTCAACGAAGAGGATTCTTTGTCTTCATGGGTTCACTCAGGTTAGCACTATCGGATTTGTATGATCTAACACAGAACGGAGATCTGTTTGCTAGAAAGACGGGCGCTCTTCGGAAGGCTCTGGAAAAGGCAGGCTTTCAACTGACTTACTTGTCGGCTCCTGTCAAGGTTCAACTGGCTGACCTTCCGTTTGAGCCTAGCAGTGTGGCGGGCGATGCTGGACAAGCCATGCGGTCTTGGTGGCCGAACAATGCTAGTGCGAGCGATTGGTATTCCCTGGATCAAGCATTTGAGGAAATCAAGCAGTCGATAGCTCGAGATGGGCCCTATACCGGGATAATGGCGTTTTCTCAGGGTGCTGGCCTTGCTGGAGTACTCTGTCAGCATATTCATAAACTACACCCCAGCCAACCAGAATTATCTTTTGCTCTGTTCTTCAGTGGTTTCAAGATCATGCGGCCCGAACATCTGCATTTCTACTCTTCCCCAATAACTGTCCCTTCGTTGCACATATTGGGTACAGTAGATACCGTGGTAGAGGAGGAAAGATCAATGGCTTTGTTTCATTCGTGTGATGAAACGAAAAGGACACTTTTGAGACATCCTGGAGGACACTATGTTCCGAGCTCCAGGGATATTGTTTCAAAAGTTGTGGACATGGCAACAAGCTGTGTAGCTCCAAAGGCCGATTCCGACGACGGTGGCACTAGCACCGCTACAGTAGAGCATGACGACGAATGGGCGGCATTTGATACAATCGGAAGAGCATGATAGAAAGAGGTGCATTCACTGGCCTTCGAATCAGAATCAGTCTGCTAGAAGGAATGTGAAAATAGAGTAAGGTACCAAAATTGAAATTTATTCGAAGTATCGGGAATCAGAAGAGAAGGATCACAATCACATTTGAGGAGGAGACTGGACTGTCTTCTTGAAGTTACCAAATAAATGTTGTGTATCTGGTAGTTGTTGGACTTCGTGATGACAGTGGTATCCACAGTAAAGAAAACCGGCCTGGCTCTTAACGTTTCCATTGTGCGCGTGCAAACGGTTTGGGGCACAGTTGTTTGTAGCCTGGTCTTGCAGCGTTGTCAACGATGTTCCGTTTTCATCACTTCTTTCAAAATTCAGGTCAGCTATGGTTCCAGTAGACCCAGAGCTCGTTTCTAAAAGCAGATTCCAGTCGACTCTTGAAGGCATCGACTTGTACCCATCCTCCAATTGGTACATTTTTGATTTTTGGCTTCCGTTATTGTCGACCAAGGTCGAAGCTTTTTTTTGATTGCAGTAAACTGCATGGTCTGTCGACGGGCTTTCCCCAGATAAATTGCTGGCGCTTTGTGAAAATTTCTTATTTTCGGAAACTCTGAACAGCTTTCTTTGATAGTATCGGCCCATTTTATCAGCATATGGTGGCGACATTGGCTCAAAAGCAGATCTAATTTTTGAGATAACTATACGTCAGTGTCTAAAACATGTCACTATCATTGCTCTCACATTTGGTTCCACCTTTAGAGAAATAATCTCTAAATGACCATCGTCCTGGTTCATCATCGGCATTGGGTTTCTCACACGACACTATTGAAACCTGGTCGAAACTTTCGCAGTGCTTGCAGTTGCAAATGTTGGTTATGCCCGACTCGTCTGGCAAGGGCAATGAATGATACTTTTCGTATATGGGTAGAATCGGTGTGAAGTAATTTGCATCTATTTGTTCACCCTGCGTTTCATCTATTCGTTTCGGTAGGTCTGAATAATCCAATGTACTCCAAAAGTGGGAGCACCTGTCCATTAGCAGCGGAAGATAGATACAAAAAATATAAGGAAGAATGAGGATTGATTTTTTTTGGGCCAGGATAATATATATCCTCGATACCTGTCAAGTTCTACATAAAAGCTGGAGCATCCAAGATACTCCATAACTATTCATCCGTTCAAAAGAGTGCGGACACTATACAATAAAATGCCTCGCCATGGTACTTCAATGGAGCGTGGGACTGCTTCGAATGATACCACTCAAGCGCTCGCGTTCGCTTCGAATCTTTTCGAGATTGTCAGAATATGCATCCAGGGTTTCACCGGACTCCGGATCCACTATATTATCATCGCTTGACTGACCATTTAACAGAACGGAGACTTTGTTTTCAGAGTCCTTGACCCGCGAGAGCAACTGCGAATTTAGCTCATTGAGCCTCTTAATTTCAGCAGTGGCTTCTTCGATATCTTGAGAATGGTTGATTGCTTTCTTTTTTAGCTCCATAGCATTACTACGGAGCTCGTCTCGCTCCTCCTGCAAGATGATAATCTGTGCCTTCAAATCTCGAAGCTGTAGATCAAACTGCTTGTTGTTATAAGCCGATCCAATACTCGTGGTGCTCTTGTCCAGCTCTTCATCGCCGTCATCTTGTTGCGCTCGCAATTTCAGCTCATTAATCTCTTCCTGTAATTTTGAATTCAGATCCTTGTGCTTATTGAGCTCATCTCTCGTTTTTGACAGTGCTTTATCAGTATTGCGGAAGTATTGCACAGACTTGTTGTACTCAGCCTCTAATTCCTGGTAACGAGACGCTTGCTGTTGTAATTTCATATCAGTCTCTGCACGGTGCTGCTCAATGGTCTTTTCCATTTGGCTATGCAATTCGCGAGCCTGTGAATTCTGAATCTCAAGCTCGCCATGTTTAGCCTGCAATGAGTCTAAGGTCTCTTTGTGACCATCCAGAAGACCTTTGTACTCAGCCAAGTCGGACTGAGCAGACGCCAACTCTTTTTCAAGTCCTTGTCTAGCCGCCTCAGATGCTGCAAGCTCTTTTTTGAGCCCACTGATTCGGTGGAGCGCCTCAGTCAACTCAGCCGTGGTCCTGTCAGAGGTAGCCTTTTGGTCTTGATGTTGTTGCGTAATGATTTCGAGCTTGTTCTGAAGTTCAGCATGCTTCGAATCATCAATAGCGGCGGGGGTGTTGAATGCATTAGATCCCGACCATAACGTAACAACCTTCTGGATGTGATCATTGAGAGCGCGAGATGATTGATCGGCCTGGTCATTAGCATTCTTCAACAGCTGCTGATGGTCAGCCAAATCCCGATGCGCGCTCTCTAATTGCTGCTTATGATTATCAAGTTCACTCTGTAAACTGCGAACTTGGCTCTCCAGCCCTTCTCTTGCGGCCCTGTGGGCATCTACCTGAGAAGTGAGATCGGAAACTCGCGCCTGAGCAGCAGTTATAGCACCACCAGCAGCCGCCAGTGCTGCCACCTTTTCAGCTGTGGTAGAAGCCAACTCGCTGTGATGAGACTCGAGCTGCTGGATTTGGGCTTTGAGGGCGGAGTTCTCATTCTCTAAAACCTGTGTTCTTTCAGCATGCGACTTCAGCTGGGCTCCCAACTGCAAGTTGGAGGCCTTCAGCTCATCGAGAGCCGACAAGTCATTAATATTGCCCAACAACAAGGATCGGCTGGTGTCAGAATCAGACAACTGCTTCTCCAGAGCAGCTATGTGTTGCTCATGTCCATTTGTACTGGCACCACTAGTTTGGAGCTTGCTCAATTGCTGCAAAGCAGCATCCCTCTCCCTTTCTACCTCGGATATCCGTTCAGAGGCGGTAGACGCCTGCTGCTGGACATGCTGCTGGACTGTATTCAATTCTTCCTTGAGCTCACTCAGAGCAGCAATGAGAATTTCACGCTCAGACAAGGAAGCCTTGCTGTCCTGGGTCAACATCTGAGAAACACGCCGCAATTTGAGGACATCCACCGGGGGACGAGAGCTTGGGACATAGCCAGCCTCCGTGGCAGCCGCGAGTTCTGATTCATACCATGAATTGGATGCTTTCAGCCGCTCAATGGCCTGCTCAGTAGTGGTGATCTCTGGCTCATCAGAAGAAGCAGTAATTGTTTTTTCAGACTGGGATGAACCACTACCTCCAGCACCGTCAGTACCAAAAGCGGAAGCCCCGGCTTCGGGAGGAGTCGACTGGTCGACAACGTGGTTCGAGATGGAATCGGCAGAATCGCGATTTGAACTACGAACCTTTGGAGTGACAGAACCGTCCAAAGATGGAGTCCGCCCAGAAACAGTCTTAACTGGAGAGTTCTCCATAGACAAATCTTTACTCGATACAGTAGAAGCAGGGGATTCCACCTGGCGCCATGCACCGGGAATCGACCGCTGCAGCGGAGAGTTGCTCTCTTTCGAACGGTCAGTAGTGTCGACTTGAATCTGCTTCTGAGAGCTGAACCCACCGTCGTCAACAGACTCAAAAGTGGTATTAGATTTAGCGTCGTCATCCGAATACGACTGAGCGGTGGACACCACCTGTTCGTCGAGAGATGGCCTGTTAGCAATGTCGTTGGCGGCATCTGGGTAAACCTGGATGGGAGAACGTACTCGATCGCCAGCATATCCAGCCGCGGCAGCAGCAGCAGCAGCAGCAGCAGCAGCAGCAGTGGCAGTGGCAGCAACAGGACCGGAAACAGCACTGAATTCAGAAGTCACTCCGTTAGGAGAGCTCTTATTGACAACCGACCCAGACAGAGGGCCGCTAGGAGACTGTTGTTGACCTTTGGGCGACTGGGGTTTTGGTGACCTGATGCTGCTCTGAGAAATGCCATGTAAAGAAGCACCTGCCTCTGGCGCAAAGCCTGGCGAAGTAGGGCTGCCCGAGTAGCTCGAAGCCGATGGCAAATCGGACTCAGCGATTTCACGACTGAGAGCGGTATTGATGTTGCCTCCTGCATAAATCGGGTTCGACGCGAGATTACTAGCTGGAGCAGCAGCACCTGCACCACCGTGAACAGCAGCAGCAACAGGCAGACCCGGTCCACTGGAGGTTAATGGAGAATTAGATGCAATAGGGGATGTGGGGCCAGACATGTGAGACCCCTGAGACGCGTTGGAATAAGCAGGACTCATTTCAAACGACTGAGACAGCAAAGGTGCCACGACAGGGGTGCTGACGGTGGAGGATGATGACTGCAGTCCTGGAGTCATTCTGGCCGTTGAACCACTCGCAGTGCGCGCATCGTTATCTGGCGGATAGTTAATGCGCGTAGTATCGAGCACATACACATAGTTGTTGCGCGATGAAGAAGCATCGTTCTCGTCGGTTGCCATTTCCGGCGACTCACCACCCATAACGAGGATTTTCTGGAATCCAGAACCAGCAGATCCGCCGACAGCAGGCCCTGAAGCGGGACCGAATGCCGTCATGGAGTGGCCCGACCGTGCGCTGGGGCCAGGTCCGAGATTCTGGAAAGTGTACCACTTGCGGGTGCTGAGCTTGAGGGCAGACAGGGTGCCGAGGTCTTTGCCCTGGGACGACCGTCCGCCAAAAACATACATGATGTCACCAATGACGGTGGCTGCGTGGCCCTCGCAGGGAGCGGGCACAAACCCCGAGCAGTCGAGCGCAGTCCACGACCGGTCCTGGAGGTCGTAGCACCAGGTGTCGGAGTACCAGTACTTGCCGTCAGTGCCTCCAAACAGATACAGCTTGTCCTGGTACGTCACCATGGTGTGGTTGGTGCGAGCGGGCGGTGAAATGCCGTCCTTGGGCCTGATGGTGGTCCACTGGGCGTCGGGAGATCGCAGGCTCGTGAGGTCGTACGACATAAGGTCTTGGAAGAAAATGTCGTCAAGCTGGCCGCCGAAAACATACACAGTCGAGCCGATAGTTGACAGCGAGTGACCATATCGGCCTGAAGGCCTGTTTCCGACCGCGTTAGCGACCGTCCACTTGAGAGTGCCGGTGTTGAGCAGGTACAAATTATCATCCAGGACGTCGTTCTCGTCGATTTTAGTATCTCCACCAAACAGGATGAAGGCGTTGCCCAGCGTCAGGCTGGCGTGGCCTACTCTGGGGCTCGGACACCCCTCGACGTCGAGCCGGTATCCAGTGAGCCCATCAGTTTCAATGACCCACAGGTCGCCAAACACGTTGGATCCCTTAAGACCGCCCATGACGAAGATCTCGCCATCTCGAGCAGCCACCGCGTTAGCAGCATGGCCATATCGAGGAAACGGAGACGCGTTGTTGATTTGGTGCCGCGACCACGGATACTGTGACTGCTGGTGCTGATGCTGCTGGTGCTGTTGATGGTGAAGCAGTGACTGTGATTGTGGGGAGCGCACACCCGACGAATACGAGCCATTGGTGGTCCCATTTGCAGTGTTCTGATTGTGATTGTGTAAATTGGGGCTGCCGCCTACCGAGGCTGATCTGACACCTGGAGGGCTGGCAGCAGGGGGTCTCATGCCAAGCGGAGAGCTGGGGACGCGAGATCCGAGCGCGACAGCTGCTGCCTGGCCTTGCGGCAGTCCGTTGCTGCCAGGCATGATGGTGCCAGACATGGAGCTGCTGCTCCTAGACCCCTGCGAACCAGGCTGCTGGGAGCCATTGCTGGCAAGACGCGATCCTGTAACAGATGAGGGGGTCGGGTAGGGCCCGTTACCGAGACTGGAGGCACTCGAGGGGGGTCCTACTGGGCTGTGGAGCTGGTCGTAGCTGACACCAGAACTGGCACTGACAGCAGACCCCCCGCTGACATTACGCGTGCGCTGGTCAGCACTATCCGTGGAGGTATCTGTGCTGGATTTGGGGACCACCGAGCTGCGCGAGTCCTTCTTGTTTTTCTTGTTTTTGGACGAAAAGATGGCCATTGCTGTGATGCAGACGACACGACGTCAACTGGCGGCCAAGGCTAGAGTTTGGGGCTGCAAAAAAACACAGGCAACGTTACACACAGGCAATTGCGGAGTCAGCTATGATACTTGCACACACCAATTGCAACAGAGAGGGGTGGACAAACGAGCTGTTGGCAACAAAAAGCCAAGTCGATGTGACGGCAGAAAAAACCAGATGTCTAGGCGTGCAGAGTGTCTGACCTCGATAGTGCAAAATATGCCGGTCGTGGCCACGACCTGTTCCATTAACGGGGTCCACGCCTCACCGTCGCGTATAGGGCGGGGACGTACCCGCCAGGATCGGATCTGCGTATAGAGGCGCAAATCGGCGCCCAATGCCCCACATTAGTGGCCGTTAGCGGAGACGAGGAGTTCGTCATCGCGAGCAGAGTTGGGTGCCTGGTGGCTGCTGTGTGCCTATACTTTTCGACACTTGTGTGTAGAGTTTTGCAGTACGACCAGCTCGCACGCCCGACAGCCGCATGTCGGCGGGGTACTAAGGCGTGCGTACATCAAATGCATCGACAAATAATTAGCTGTCCGGGTATGCAGGCATACAGCTCACGCAGACCCTCGTCGCTCTTATCAGTACTGAGCATTCCGCCAGGATCTGCTTGCGGGGTCGGACAATTTGATTCGCCAGCTAGAATAATTAAAGTTAATTGGCGTTATACTGTATGGCAACTGATTTCGAGGCGAATGTCGACGGGTACTGAATAAGGTATATATATATATACGGCTGTAGTATGCTGTGCAACAGACTTCGCATTGCGCTGTGGTAACTAGTGCGCGGTAAAGGCGTGGATTCTGTCTGTGTGAGGTGTGCAAATGGCCTGAGTTCGGTGTACTAGTGGATTGAATAGTTGTGACACTGACCATCAATTAGAATGGGGGTGCATTGAGGCAATGGAATGGACAAGACTGAAACTGTCGACTGTCGACTGTCGACTGCATAGCGCCTGCTGTAACCTGCAGTATAGAACTGTATCGCACAGATCAGCAGCACGTATAGCGATTGAGTCTATCAACTAACTGCCAATTGATATTATTGTACTGCAGCTGCAGCCAAAAATTGGTGTGAAGAAATATATCAATTTAACAAAGGAAATAGCTGTTATATAAATATAATTAGAACGCAGAGTAGTTTGTTATGGATTAAATTGACTATTCTATCCTGGATCTCTTCATTGGAATGTGTCAACTAGGTAACAATACATACACGCGGTGGCAGTCAACAACGAAAGCCAAAGATTAAGAGTATATTCGATAACCTCATAAACTAAAGTGATATATAGAATGCACATATGGGGAAATGTTATTTCCTAGCGACATTATGAATACTCAAGATATAAAGTACCTTGTATTACAACCCAGATAATTGAGTTTAACCAGCAACTGGATAAGGAATTGACACGGCTCTAAAGATCGCCGTAGTGCCGAGGTGGCTGCATTGTTGGTTCCTAGCTCGAAAACTATATACTGTCCGCTTTTGCATTCTAGATCGAGTTACTCTGATATATCTGCAACTAGTTGGCACTAATGCTGGCATAGTGGGATCTGATGCAGTCAGATATAGTGACACAGACAGGTCTAGACGCAGCTAGTTGGGTGTTAGTGCAAGCTAGCTACAGTTTATCAGTCTAGCCTGAAGTGGGATCTGGTAGTATCTGACATGCAACATCATGTAAAGGACAAGTAGATCCGACGTATAAGACAGAGCAAGTTAAACTAGCAACTCAATCTCAAATAACGAATTGCAACAGACTAAATATGAACGCCTTCAATAGCGGAATAGATGTAATTAGCTCAACCCAATAGAGGCCAAACAGTCGGAACAATATTTCAGATCACGTTTATTTATTCGACTTAAATTGCGGGGAACGACGGGCAGTCGCTCCTCACATCGTTTGACCTAGCACTCGACAGATGCTGTTAGATAGACGGCACTTCACAAACAGTGGCTCTACTGTGACATGAGCAACCTGTTTCTAGCATTATGCCTTTCTTAGAATCTCAGTGGAGCGTCCTTTGCCTTCCCTGCGCATCAGTTGCCCCGGCAAGGCGGAGTCATGAGAGGTTAATGGCTTCAATTAGCTCTGTCTTGACTCCGTCGCGCCGTGGCGACTAGTGCACAGTTGGAGGAAAGTAAGCAATTTACTGCACGCTACTTTATTGCCTAGAAATCGATCTTTATTCTCTGCAAAAATATCGTCCACCTATATCAGCTTGAAGACCAGTGTAGGGTCCCCGCCTCAACTGCGCAGCAGTTGCTACAGCGCGACGGAGTCGCAAGATAATTCCAGCATAACAAGAATAAAGAACAAGTTGTAGTTTCTACCAGGGATCTACGCAAGCATACCATCGCTACATGCATGCAAGTTAAAAATCAAACTCAACTCATCCATTGGTATATCTACCTAATAATTTTTCAGCCACTCATGCAGATTAGTAGCGGCAGTCTATAATCCCGTATGCGACATCAAATCCGAGCAAACCAATCATATCCGACAAACAACGGACGCTGCAACGAAGTGCACTCCACAGACACTGCAGACAGGTCTGGCCTACGGCACCCGATCAACGTAGTTTGGCTGCGACCAAAAAACCACCGAAAACTCCGCAGAGTATGCACAGTAGCAGTCATGGCGAGCAGTCCAATGGCAGCGGTCCCGGCTAAACAATCCAGTCAAACAAGCAGGCCAAACAAGCCAGTCAAACAAGCAGGCTAAACAATCCCAGCAAACAATCCAGGCTAAACAATTCCAACCATAACGCAGCCAGTAATAATAATAATAAAATAAGCGGACTCCAGGTCCAGGCCTTGCGACCATTTTTTTTTACACTGCAAAAGCACCAGCTCCAGCGAAACGGCCAGGAAAGCCACTTGGGCACAATCGAACAGCTGCCAGACAGTTCAGAAACATGGCAATTTCAACAATCAAACAGACCAACCCAAAAAACAGTCCAGACAGCCCAAGTGTCAGCCAATACGCAGGCCAGACAGGCGCCGAAGCAATTTCACAGCTAGCGAGCTCGAGGCAGCACTCAAGACGACAATCCAGGCAGCAATCCAGGCAACTATCCAGGCAACAATTTAGATCTAGAGAACAATCCAGACAACAATCCAGACACTAATCCAGAAAAGAATCCAGACAACAATCCAGACAACAATCCAGACAACAATCCAGACAACAATCCAGACAACAATCCAGACAGCAATCTAGATCTAGACAACAATCTAGACAGAAGTCCAGACAGCGACTCCGAGGAGCAGCTCACACAACGCAATTGCGTACTCAGAGCGCCACGCTAATGCGTCGAATGCCCACGGTGGTACTTGAGTCCGTTGAGGTTCTTGTACCGCTTGCCACACACCTCGCACCGGTACGGCTTGTCCTTCTCCATGCCCATGCCTTCGGGATAGGGCGTGTTGGAGAGCGGGTCGATGATGCTGTAGGTGCCGTCCTCGTTGAGGTGCAGCGTCTGGTTCTGGTGGCCGTGCATGCGGTGGTACTTGAGCCCGTTCTGGTTCTTGTACGTCTTCTCGCAGCCGATGACGGGGCACTTGAACGGCTTGTGCTCGCCGCGCTCCATCACGTACAGGTGGCGGGCCGGATCGTCGATGCACATGTCGTCGTCCTCGTCCATCATCATTGGCGGGGGTGGCGCCACCTGGTTGGACGCGACCGGCGACAGAAACACCTCGTTGGTCGACACGGCCTCCAGCGACTGCATCCGGCGCATCACCGGCGGGTCCATTGGGGGCGACGGCGTGATGTGGGCCTCCTCGTAGTGCCGCAGCAGGTCGTGCAGCGTCGGCAGCGTCTGCCCGCAGCACGAGTAGTCCTTGCAGAAATCGGCCTCCAGGTTGGGCAGGTAGCTCGTCGAGTTGACGGGCGACATGCTCACCGGCAGGGCTGGCATGTTGAAGATTACCCTACAGTCAGCATAATTTGTCAAAAAAAAGAAACGCCCACTCTGCATCGCAATTTCGCACCCAGCAGCTGCGGCGCGCCTCATGCGGCCCACCGACCGACCGCGGAATGCCAGCCAGGCGAGGCCACAGCTGGCGAGGCTGGGCCAGGCCAGCAGCGGAACGTCTTCGACCACCAGCAGCATTACCGGCAACAGCTTCACTAACACCAAAGCGGCAGTTTGGCAGGCCGGCTGTCTGTCCCGCCGGCGACTGCCCTCTCCGAGAGATCGCTTCAGACGTTCTGGAGGGCAGTCTGGCAAAAATAGCTAGTCAGCCAAACTGCCGGTCATGGTAGTGCTGGTGGTGCTGGTGGTGCTAGAAGTGCTGGTAGTGATGGTGGTGCTGGTCGACCTGGTGGTGATGATGGTGCTGATAGCATCGTTAAACCACAGTGATTAGTCGGAGCTTAGTCGGACTCGGCAACAACCGTGCCTGGCAGAGGTGTCTCTAACAAAAAACAGTACTTACTCGTCTCGCAGCCACGAGCCAACCGACATGCCGCCCCAAGAGATGCCGCCCATTCCCTGTGAGTGGGCCATGCTCTCACGGCGGAACCGCTGCTGTGGCTGGTTGGAAAACTGGTTGTTTCGCTGGTACGAAATATCTATAGGCACCGCTGAGCTCATTGTGTGGAAAATGTGTGGTGAAAAGTGCCGAGAAAAAGTGGCGTAGTAGGGTGGTGCTGATGAGGCAGCACTACTAAAAGACCGATCCGGGAGTGCGGATACCTGTCAGAATCGGCTGGGGTCCTTTAGGTACGACAGCGGAGGCGTAAATATATATTGAGATCGCAAAACAGCTCGACACTCGTAGGCTGACGACACCGGGAGCGAGGCGTAGAGTGCGTACAAATGGAGGACTGCGGCAGAGGCAGGTGAGCCGTCAGCGGTCAGCCAAGAGGGGGGGGGTGAGGGGGAGGTGGAGTTCGTCGTCAATTCCACGCAACAGCGAGCACAGGAGCGGTACGGGATCCAACACAGTTGATTCCAGGTGCTGACAACTATTAGCAGCAGGGTGCGGGCCCTGATCGGTATATATATATCAGGGCACGGAGTGGCCGCGGTTAGGGGGAGGGCCAGGGCGCCGCGCGCAGCGGGCTGCACCGAAACGGACGCGCCAGTGCGGTTGATAGTCAGGACGGCCGGCAGCTTGTGGGCAGGGGCCCGGCTGTACGGGGCATGCTCGCTGCACATCGGTGCGTCGCTGCAAGACGTCGGTGCTGGCCTGTGGCAGACAGTACATGAGCAGGCGAACTCCAGTACGGCAAGGGGTAGGGGGGAGGGCAGAGGGGTGGTAGTGGGACGGAACCACTGCAAGACAATGGGCGGGGCGGCTGGCGGACGAGTATACAACCGCACTGCTACGAAGTCGCCCGATTACGAGCAGCGCGGAACCCAGCAAAAGCACGAATGAGCGGGCCAGCGAAGCAAGCAACCACAGCGGACGAAATGTCAACCAACAAAATAGCCTTACGACAGCTAGCTAACAGGACGAACGGAGCAGACCATGCATGACGACGATGCACGACGCAGACGAGCAGATGCCGTTAGCGACTGTGTCGTGGGCGGCGGGGAGTTGCTGGTGCTGATCAGGAGTTTTATGTCCTTTTCAGCTTCTTTGCTAGCGATTGAACGGTTATCGTTATTATTATTATTATTATTATTATCCTATTACTACACTTGTCATCATAGTTTTTTTGCTGTTGTCGTATTGCTGATGTCATTAATATTGGCCGTATAGCCGCCGGTGGATATGTTTGCTGCTGAAAACGTCTTAGATATACTCTATCAAACTACTAGCGCAATTAGTCGAGGATCTCAGCCGAATTGCATCGCAAGCCGCTGTCAAGGGTTGTTGGCGGTCCAGGGTCTGGAAGGGCTGCTGCTGCTGCTGCTGCTGCCGCTGCTATACGTCGCAGCAGGCCAATGCTGGGCGTGTGTGTCCCGCCTTGGTTTCGTCGCTAGCTTTATCGATCATGGATCGATCGATAGATAAAGCCGCCCACCGTGGCTCTGTCGCCCTCACCACGCCACACTGCGCCGTCTGTCGCTACCCTGTCTGGCAATGTGCTGCTCGTGCAGGCGCCACGCTGGCGCACAATAAAAGGCCCAGCAATGGTCGTGCATTGTCGTGGTACTGCTGCTGTTTGGGTGCAGCAGTCGGCCAGTCGGGGTTCATGTGCGTCGTCGGGCTCCACTGCTCATCACCGCGCCGCACAGCCTGCAGAGCAGTACTGCAAACGGCGTCGTGCATTACCTAGCTATGGCGGTTCTTTTGACGGACCATGGACGGTCCGAGCCAGCATCATCGCGGTGAACAAAGAGCAAGCACGCCAACCCGTGCGCCTCTTTAGCACCGCTCATAGGCAGCCGTTAAACATGGTGAATGGACAATTGAGCCCAACCCCCATGCCAGCAGCGAGACCTTTATGCGCCCCCTGTGTGTTCGTTGGCTTGGCTCCGGCATATCTATGCGGGCCGCGTATGCGGTTTGGTAGCGATGCTGCTGGGCCAGGCTTACATTCGACGGAGATGAGCTCTGACCGCACTGCAACCCAACTGCAGCCGCGTGCCTTGGCACTGTTGCTTGCCAGTGGCTGAAACCCACGACTGGAAATGATCCGTCCCTGAGCAGCAGCAGACTGTGGCGGCGCAGTGGCTGTTTATACTTGCCAGCAGTTGTGCTGGCAGTTGTGCCGGCTGCTGTGTGCTGGCTGTTATGGGCTGACCCTTTTCTATTGCACCGAACTTTGCCAGCGCTTGCCGTTGTGCAGCACGACCCTGCCGGAGCCTTGCCGTTATAGGAAACTGGTGCACTGGTTTCCTGACCTGGATGTTTAGCAATCCTCTGGTCATACTACTAATTGCGCTGGCCTTTTTGCACTTCTGGCTTTCATTTTGGATCTGCCGATCGGCGGGTCCGCTGCCAGATCTGTATGATTGGCGCTGCTAACTGTGTATGTAATCTTTGACGTAATTGAATCAAACGTGAGACACTTGCGGCGCAAATCATGGCAACTAATCTGCTTGTCGCTGCAATCAGTTTTTGGACCATAGCAATGGAGAAACCGCTGGAGTCCGTTTCCCTTCTGGTGTCCGTTTCTCCTGTCGATGGACCATCTCATCTCAGATCGTCCAACGAACTGGCGACGTACAACGCCGAAATGCCCGCCTCATGTAGGCCTCACACACTTTCATGCGACGCATAGTGGGCCTGCGTGCATGAAGATCATTCCATCGGCTCGAGCTCCCAACGGCGTACACAGATCGCTTGCAGAATAAGCGCTGGTGCTGTGCTGGTGCACGCGACCACCTTTCCATAATGCTTGCCTGCTCAGTATCATTGGTTTGTCACTGCGTGTGGGGGGTGCTGCTGCAATTCGCAGAAAGCAGTCCGCCACTGATAGCCGTCTAGTGTCAGCCGCTTTGGCGCTAGTGTGCCATCTCCGGCTCGGCAACGTTACATTTGGGGCTGCACAGGCCAACGGCTGAGGCGCCCCTGTCGGTCCGGCACGTCCGTGCTGTAGTAGAGGCTTGAACCGGAATATGCATCGCTACGGCTGCTGGAGCTACTCACGATGGTCATTTCCGAGCTAAGTCAGCTCTAGGCGCTCTGTAGACTATGATCGACCGCAGGCTGCGAGTACAACCGGTAATGCAACTAGCGAGCGCGTAAGCGTCGGTACTAGCACCATTGCATTAATGCCTGCCGGACTAAACCTGTAATAACTGAACTTGTAATGGATTCAAGAACTTGTAATAAACTGTAATTCAGAAAGTCCTTCTGGAAATACTAGAATTGCTGGTACTTCTTGCGACTCCGTCGCACTGTGGCAAAATGTGCAGCATTTGATATTTGGACTCTATCCACTGCTAAATCTGTAGCCATGCATATCGTAAAATATTTTGGGAAGTTTACACCACAACAGGGATCGACGATGAGACTAAGGTACAATGCTGGTGGTTGACAATAGACTGTTACACATATAATAAACTGGATATATTACATGTTGCCCTGCTCAGTGGCGAAGAAAATCCAGTTAACAATTTATTTAGTGAAAACTGTCGACAAATGGACATGTGTACCCATAGTACAGCAAGTGACACTGCGTGCATGATGATGCAATCAAATATTTAATCTTGTTTGCATTTATTGGGTATACAGGGCAACGGTAACAGTCTCCGCAGTTACATTTGCCACTCTCGCTATGTAACCCCCTGCATCTACGCCAGTCGTATAGTGTCCCGTTTATTCTTCGCTACTTTTAATAGATAGTGCCCGCAGTTCAATTGCATAATTGACCACATAAAATTACTCGCTGTGAGTACGCAGCCCCAGCAAAAGTTACATGCTGGATTATCTTGCGAACACTCCGAATTTACCGATATTGCTGATCCTCACCCCAACTGCGCAGCAGTTGCTACAGCGCGACGGAGTCGCACCACTGAATGCGGGTGCCTCATCTCAAATACTACTTAAATCGAATGAATCATGGCAGTTATGTATCCTTGTACGTACAGTGTCCTATGGACACGCCTATTTGGCTCCCACTTCGTTTTCACATGTCTATGTTACAGCAGCGTACGTCACATTATTCAGCTAAATCCACTGTCTAATTTACATCTTCACCGCCTCTCCACGAGTACAAAATGCAATGCAACATATCCACCCACCAGGAACACCACGAAAAACGCTCCAAGCCCAACGATGTCGGCCCACATGGCACCGCTGTCAAACCCGAACGTGCTGAGAATGGTGGCCCCCGGCACCTCGATGCTCAACCCGAACTTCTTCTCAATGAGGGTCAGGTACTTGACTTCGTTGACAGCCAGCGCCTCGTATCCGTAGTGGAAAATAGAGATGTACTTGAACCATACTGCTCCCTCGGGCATCGAGTTCTGGTTTAGGAACAGCCCAGAGAAGAGCAGACTGAACAGCATGACAAGGCACCCCACCAGGCTGGCAACGCCAGTGTCCTGCACAACTATTCCAATGAGCAGACATGTCGACGCTGCTGTCAGGTTGAACAGCACCAGAATCAATAAGAACCACACAAATGCCAATCCGTCGGTGGACAATCCGACCAGTGGATATAATATGACCCCCAACAGTATGGGTGGCAATACTCTCAGAGGCACTATGTCAAAGAGCACCTTGGCCAGATAGTAGGCAACGGGAGAGTAGTAGCCATTGGCCCTCTCGCGAATGAAAATGATTCTTTCCTCTGCGAAGAGATGCAATGTAGTCAGAGTAGAAAACCCAAACAGCGCCAGCAGGAAGAAAAACAGTCCGAGTCGGTTCTGGAACCCGCTGATATCATTGGCGATGTTAAAATACAGCACTCCACAGAATAGTGCTAGCAGGACCGCCATCACGTAGTGTGTTAGAAGCAGCATAGGGTTCCTGTACAGGTTCTTGAACGTCCGATCCGACAGGATTACAAACTGCCTAAACACCCCAACACGATCATGGCTCTTCAGGTGACTGTCGTCCAAATCATCCACTGGTACTTCTGGGCCTGTTCCGCCCTCTACAGTGGTCGGAGACACTGTTCCCGACTCGCGACTGTCGATATATGCCTGTCTAGTTTCATGAATATAGCGGTGAATCTCTGCAGCTACTGAACTGTTCTTATACAGCTCGACGAGAGAAGCCAGCGAAGGGGGTCTCCGAATGAGGCTGGGTTCATCGAGAGGTCGCCGACGACGCACTCGCTGTGATTGCTGCGAATGTCGCTGCGAATGTCCGTCACTCTCATCTTGGTCGAGGTCTCGATGTGACGCATAATGCCTCCACTCCCGAGTAGTGTCGAACTCCTGGGTCGAAGTCCTAGCCAACGGATTGTGTATATCGTCACTTTCAGTACTTGCCTCACTCTCAGCGTAGTCGTCTGCCTGCTCTGCATCCACTACAGCCTTGTCGGCCTCCATGGTGAGATCCACCAAAAAGTCTCCGACATTGTATCCGGCAGGACACGGATAGCCAATATCAGCAAAATACTTGGCGACGTCTGCCTGAGGGCCAGAGTACACGAGCTGCCCACGTGCCAGCAGCATCAGCTCGTCAAATAGAGCAACAATGTTGGACCGTGGCTGATGGATCGTAAACACCACTGTGCGGTTATAGTTTCGTGCCAGATGCACCAGTGACGACACCACATTGTATGCATTGTACGCATCAAGGCCCGAGGTCGGTTCGTCGAGAAAAAGGATCGATGGGCTTGTCACTAGCTCGCATGCAATTGCCACTCGTCTCTTTTCTCCTCCTGAGATACCCCGATTGGTCTCATTCCCAATCTGTTGGTCCTTTATGCCCAAAATGCCCAGCTCGTTCATCGTCTCCAGAGCCCTAAGTCGCTTGGCATCCTCTGACATGCTCTTTGGGAGTCGCAGAAGCGCACTGGTCACGATTGTCTCATACACCGTCAGCGTCGGCATCAGGCAATCTTCCTGGTCTACAAACCCAACTACATGGCGGTAGTGCTTGCGGGACACCTTTCTACCATTGACATAGATGTGACCACTAGTAGTGCCCCGTTTAGCTTTGGATGCAAGAATGTCGAGGAGCGTCGTCTTACCAGCGCCTGACCCGCCCATGATGGCTAAAACGTGGCCTTCTTTGACCGACCCAAATACCCCACTGAGTATGTCTGGCTTACGCTTGTCGCTGTAGCCGATATCTTTGAACTGCAGACATGCTGGCTGGTGCTGGGTCATCAGTTTGGCGGTCTCGTTGTCTGTGGGGATCCTCACGTAGCCGAACCGGTTGGACTGCTTTGCGGCAATAAACGATCGCAGACTCACTAGTGCACCAAGAATAAAAACTATTGCTGATACCGCCGCTGCAATTACAAAACGTCTATTAACAGTCTTCTCAGGAGCATGGTAGCCTGGAATCTCTGTGTAATGAAGGCACTCGCTGGAAGCACACTCCAGAGTGATGTAGGGGTCGCCAAACACCGATTTGATAAGGTCGTTCATGGACGGCTCCGAGAATTTGCATCGCTTGGTCTTGGAGTCACACTCGAAGTCTCCAGGACCCTTAATGGTCTCTGTCAGGAAGTCAGTAATATCGATGGAGCCTGCTTCTCCACACAGCATTCGGTCCGGTACACATGCACAGCTGATCTCAGGACAGTGGTAGCGAGTCACATTGGTGGACGACTGTATATCAGCCTCGAACTCGCAGTCATGAAGACTACAAAAGAAGCTCTCACGCTCATCGACCCAGAACTGGAAGTCGCACTCGCCACCGGTGCGATTGCACGCAAAAGTGACCTGCGGGATCTTGCCGTTCAGAATGTCGAGAATCTTTCTGTTGGTCACATTGCACATCTGGTTGTTCCTGTTGACCAAAATTCCACCGTCGTAGCAGATTCCCTGCACGCCTTCTGGCATAAATGCGTTGCACGACTCGTCGGTCGAGCACATGTTACAGTTAATGCCGTCCCATCCATCTTTGCATTCGCACGAGGTGCCGTTTCTGATGGGCCTGTTGCGTCCATCTGGCAAAGCTCCACACACTGGGATTAGAAAACAAAAAACAAAAAGAAGAAAAAACCAAATCGTGGTCGTTACTACGTACCAGGCTCCGAGCAGTCGTCGCCTCCAAATCCGTCTGGACACTCGCAACGCCCCGTGAATTCGTTGCAGGAAGCAAACTGCTTGCAGCTATATGCTGGCAGCATACAATTGAAACAAATGTTAGCCTCTGGCACCTCAGAGGCATCCTGAGATGCATTTTGGTACTTACCAAGGAGGACACTCTTCGGAGTTGGCAAAAGCAGAATCAACTACAAGTCCAGCCCCCAACAACGGACTGGTGCCGTCTTGTCCATTAATCCCGCCCGCAGAGGCTGCCAAGGACGCCAACCACGTCACTACGACAAGCGCACGCAACATTGCTACCCGTAATATGTTGCCGCCACAGTCAGTTGCCCCGCAGTCGTTCAAACTACGATCGCAAACAACAATGAAGTTGGTAAGTGTGAGATCCCATCATGTTGATGTTCGGTTGGGATGGTTAGGGTCTCACGGCACCCGCCACTAGCCCCAGATAAGATAAGACCAAAGAGGCAAGACGCATGCAACTATGTTTTGAATTTCACGACATTGGGGCGCGCAATGGTAAAAATTTGTCACCAAATACATAGCAATATAATTTGCATCAAAATCAAAATTCGTACTTGTAAATAGGGCCTATTGGTTAGATGTCCAGTTCTTTAATTTGAATGAAATATACTCATCTATAATGCAGTCGTCCACTACGTCTATATGCATTCATGCACAACGTCTATATGATGCAGACATACAAAGTAAAAGAGGCGCCAGCGATATCCGACACAGTTCCATACGGCAGCAGATCGAAGTATGCCATGTTCTTTTTTACATCAGTGCATTCCATCCTCGCCTCGCTGCTTCGTCCACTCGCCCTTGCCGCTTTGGCGGGGATCTAGGGCCTCCGTTGACGATGGCTGCGTTTCATACGAGGCCAGCTCGGCTTGTTCTATAGCGTCCAACTCACTGAGAGCCATGATTTCGTCGGGAGCCATATCGGCTCTCCTCATGCTTGTGATGTTGACCAACACCCTATCCAGCTCAGTTTCTGGCAACTTATCTCGCGGCAGGGCTTTCGAACTGTCTCGGACATACCTACGGGTCACGTCCACTACTCCAGTGACAGAAAACGCAATCACATATGCCATTTTCTTACCCCATCCGTCGCCGTATAAAAGAGGCTTATCCCAGGCCTTTTCGCACGAATCGGCGTGTATCCACCTCTGCTGTCTGTCCGAATACACCTCTGTCCATACATGATCTTCACTATTCCACACATAGCGCACTTGGCAGCCCAATGCTCGGCATAGCAGTGTGAAGCACTATGTTAGAATTACCACCAATTTGAATACTCACATTTGCCCACTCTCCACACCGGCCCTTCCTTGTTTCTAGAAGCTTATTGACTTTTCCGTAGCGCGGAAATCTCGTGATCGCTCTACAACTCTTGCACATATACAGCTCTACAGCACCCGCTCCGTTCGCAGCTTCGTCGGCTGTGGGTCGGTTCCCGTTTATCATGACCCCCTGAGTGTCGGATCCACAGCTGTCACATTTTGGGGCATTGACCCACGTAAAGAAGTCGTCTTTAAACCACTCTAGCAGCTCCATGATGACATAGTCTTGTAGGCCCCACGAGTCGTCCTGCTGTTCGCGTTCTTCCGCCCGACTGTAGAGACGTTCTAGTGGTAATATCTCCAGAGCCTTGTCTAATAGTTCTGCATTCTCGTATGACACAGGAGTCTTGATTTCGTTATACAGAGTTTGGACAAACATATTCGGTTTCTTCGATGAAGGCTTCCAGAACGACCAGATCATATCTCAGCTAAATGCGCGCGGCTAACTCTAGACTTAAAACAGCTTCCCACAGCTGAAACTAAATCCTTTTCGAAAGAAAAAAATGTTACAGTAGTGTTCTGCTGTTGTGTTTTCATCTAGAATAGCATTTAAACAATGTACTTTCCCTTCACTGGCTTATTTTCAAATTATTTATTGTATAAAGTTGAAAACTTGTAGCATATTAACTTCGACAACCCGGTTACATATTCGATCTTGTGCGACTCCGTCATGCCGTGGCAACTGTCATGCAGTCGGATATAGTATCAATGTCATCATACAGGGATTGGAACCAGTACAAAGAGACCATTATCCACAGCGTGTAGAGTATGAGATTGGGCAGTGGAAGATGGTGCTGGGTTACAACTACGAATCAAAATGAGAGGCAATTTAGTTTAACCTGAAAATCACATCGCCAACCGGGTATGCAGTAACCAGATATATTCATCATGTCAAATAAGATCATCGAGGAGTCCGCTTTTTTTTTCTGAACTATCCAGCTCAATGTTCTTGCTTTGAGCGCAGATTATTCTCAGGGGTAACTAACTCAGTCACATATCACATATATGGCCTCTTTGGGTTGTAATGCGGCTTGCCATCTGAGTACAAGCTTAGTTCAGAATAGAGAATCTGGGCTCAGCTACTGGACTGTTGTCTGGATTACTACTAACTTAGAAAATCCAGATCAGCTATTTAATATTTCAACAGCACACCGTGAAATTGTTAGGTGGGAATTCAACTAGTCGACGTATGGTGCTTGCAAATGGATCTGCGCGACACCGGCTACCAGTAGATCAGGCTATAAGTGTGTGGGATTCGGAGCTCTGTGCCAAGTATGATATTACTGAGGTAGACAAAAACTTGCTGCTTTGCTTGAAGCACCGAGGATTCAGAGCACTTGAGATTGCAGTCAAAATCAGGCACTTCAAGACTGCTGACATACCAATCAATGATGCCATCAGTAGAGTCGCCAGTCAGAGTCCTATTCCAGTGTTCGTTCGGGCAGACGAAGCAGAAGACGTGGCATTGCTCGACAGAAACGTTGTCGGATTTCGCTTGAAACGCGCAGCTGACTATGTGTTTGCCAATACAAGGTTCAACGGCAAGCTACGAAAGCAGGGATGGCTTTATTACGATACGGCACAAATGCAATTTCTCGACGTAAACGGGCGTATAACTTCCTCGAACTACATTAAAACTGCCGACTACTACTGTGTGCAGTTGGCCGGATGGGGTATCGTCGCAGCGACGGTTTTGATATTTATACTATCCATGGCAGCGGTTCTCGGATACGGCCAACAGCGTCCTGCCATTCACAGATATGCGGAATATGAAGACGAGACGGGTTATCCTATACCTGCCTATTATCCATCTCTGGCTATTCTGTTGAGTGTAGTAATGTGGGTGTGGTGTATAGCGTCATGGATGGGGATGAAATTTTTCCGGCACTCTAAAGGAGGACGACAGAAAACCTAGCAGGCAATATCAGATACGAAACTTCCGACTTGAAGTTCCCGCAGCTGGTCAATTAGCAAGTTTCCGTATCAAAAATTCAAACCCCTTTTGCAGGGCCCGATGTTTCAGATCTAGTCCCGTTGCTGTTCGAGATTCACAGCTGCCATTGCAGTTTGACATTCGGTGCTGCCATTGCAGTTCAGAGCTGGTCTTTCTCTGGGATGATCTCGGACGCAAGGTCAAAATACTCGGCTATAAATGTTGAAAGAATCAACGCCCAGTCGTGCAGGGAGTCTACGTCGAGATGGTCACCGTCGTCCTGCATTGTATGCCATACTGGTGGGAACGGTACCGGGATCAAATGGAGGACTGGCACGCCTTTCTCGACAAATGGAAGGTGATCGTCACCGATACCTCCTCCCAACTGAAAGGCAGGCGGTCTTGGGAAAAATGTTGCCTCATCTGGCTTTAGTCGAGCCAACTCCAGCCGTCTCAGCCGGTCCTCTATCGTGCCCAAATTTTTGTGCATCCAGTCGGTCTCCCGAAAGCTGCTGTATATAGAACTCGTACGCGAGCCCAGCAAGTCTAATAGAACAAGTGTGTCGATTGTCTGCAGCTCAGTGCGTCGCATGGATTCGATGTCGTACACCGTGCTATCCCACTTGTGGGCGAGATGGCGGGCTCCATACACAGAATCGGTATCTGTCCAGTCACGAAACGCCTCTTCTCCATCAAAGAATATCATCTGTAAACCAACTGTCTGTGACGACACCCCATGACTCCATTTTTGCGTCAGCAAATCATTAATGTCGTTGGCGAGGTACATGAGCAGTGCGCATGACGCAGCACTATCAATTGCTCCAATAAATCCTTTTGGCTCAACTTTAGAGTCGTAGTGAGCAGCCAACACAAGCCGTCCAAAGTTTCCGGCACCCAGATCTGGCGGGTCGCGGGTTGCAATGATGTTGGTGAACTGGACGTTGCGAGACACAGGAGTGTCTTCCGTGAACTCGTCCAGTTCCACCACCCACCCTTCCAGCGAGCTGTTGAAATGCGATGCAATATGAGTTCTGACATTCTCTGAGCCCTCTGTTCCAGGAACTCGCACTTGTAAAATAGGCTCTAGCAGGCCATCTGCGTCGTGGACACCGAGATAGTCTTCAGGTTTGTTCCGGCTCAAAAGCGCCCTTGTTTGGCGTGCATTGAGCTTCTGGTATGCATCCGCAAGCCCAAATACAAAAACCAGCCTCCAGAGTAACCTCCCAGTATGCATTATAAACAAAAAACAGCGGGTTCCACCCTCTAGTTCGCCGGTTTGATGGCTCAAATCTAGGCATCACCGTGTAGTTATATATATTCAAGCCGCATCAGATAACGCACCTGGGCTAGGGCATACCCCTGGGAAGTATGCTGTATAACAATCCGGAGTAATCATATAACATTTCAGACTCTATTACACAAGAGTATAGAGCAGCCACAGTCCGCCGGCTGTCAAGGGTGGATAGGTTTTTGGCCTTCAATAAGTATGGGCGGATCTGGTCCAGTAGAGATTCCTCCGAACGATGGGCCAGAGGGCGCAAGAAGTATGGAGCTCACGTACTTCCCGTCTGAGAGCTTCTCAGAGTCTCCAGGAGACTCTCCAGCGCTGTCCACGCTGTATAGTCGCGTCAAATCTCTGACGGACGCTGCGACGTCGGTGATGCAAACTGTTCTGCCAAGTGTGCGGTTTGATCTGGCTAAGCACGATAACGATGACTCAGAATCTTTGGATGATGGCAGTTCTACTTCAAGCAGGCGGTTTTACAGGACTGCCGATGGTTCGTCTTCATCTTCGACTGCTGGAGGTATGCCAAAACGTCATACATCTGTTCGCTATCTCCAAAACTCATGGCCACCGGAAATTTCGGTGAATCCGCCTGGTGATGCTCTGTCGACAGGCCTGCTGGCATCCAACACATCTGGACCTAGCGTCTCCAACATCACAGTAATGAGCAGTGACGAGGGAACTCATTCACGGACTTCTCGCACATTTGAAAGAACCAAGTCTATCTCGCGTACTCCGAGTGCTGCCACAATGTATTCGTACAATCCCCGCAGTCACTTGCCTGGATATGCTCTGGAACAGGACGATGCCAGTGATACTGAAAGCATTGCTTCATCCAACAGAGATTTCATTATATCGCAGCTAACGAAGCGGATTGAACCTCTTCCTTCCGGGGGCTTGGACCGCGAGTTTTGGATGAAAGACGAAAGTGCTTCCGAGTGCTTTGGATGCGGGCGGCAGTTTTCGACTTTTCGTCGGAAGCACCATTGTCGCATCTGTGGGCAAATCTTTTGCTCTTCTTGTACTAGCCTTATCGCTGGTGATCGTTTTAATTACAATGGGAAAATGAGGTCTTGTAAGAACTGCCTCGAGGTTATTGACAAATATTCGACGACTTCTCCTAGTGGTATTCTTGAAGAAGTGCCTGATAGCGATCTTGGCTATAATGGGACTTCCCAAGTAGCTCCCATAGGAGAAAATGAAAACCCAACGAACTCAAATGACCACATAGATGACATTGACACCAGTCATTCTTTGCTTCCAATCGAGATTGCCTTCAATCAGGCTCCACAGCCTACGCCTATGATGGCGATTCCTGCGACGCGTAAGGGTGAGCAAGTTGAAATAGACCCCGACCACCAGCATTCACCGAGGCTTTCATATATTCGAACTGGCGGACGCACGCGGTCGCGAGCAACTACACTGGATGATCCTCATCACTTTTCTGCTGCTAGTCGGATCGCTCAGTCGCCCTCCCGACAAGATGGTGGCTTGCTCGATGTGTTGCCTTCAGCAATCAGTTCTCCCACTCTGGCGGACTCCAGCGATAGTGGGGAAGAAGATAATGATAATGAACAGACAATGAGGCTATTTTCTGCTCTACACTCTCCAAAGCAGGATATGTCAAAAGTGGTTAGAAGACAGTCGTTTAGGCGTCCCACGAGCAGTGCTGTCGGAAAGGCAACCGATCAGCAGGGTATAAAGTCCAGTTTAATGCGAATTGGGCAGCGTCGTGGAAGTTTCCCCTCTTTTGCTGGTGGTCGATCTGTTGCCCTTAAGTTTCAATATCCGTCACCTAAGAAATCTGAGTCTGCGGGCCACCAAGACGCCAATACAGCCCCTCAGATTGATTTAAATAAAGCCAGCATCCAGCACGCCAAGAGTCTATTGGATCAGCTGTTGGAGTATTATGAGATTTCTAAAGATTGGCATGAAGTTCTCTTGCCACCTTTGCTCTTGTGTGCCGAAAATATTGATCTTGACATCAAGGGTGGGGACAGTATTGATATTCGACAATATGTCAAACTCAAGAGAATTCCTGGCGGGTCTATCAAAGATACTGCTTATATCGATGGCACTGTATTTTCAAAGGGTATTGCATTGAAGTCGATGCCGAGACAGGTTTCCAATCCCCGCATACTTATCATTACGTTTCCTATAGAATATAGCAGGAGCGATCAACAGTTTATGAGTTTGGATCCTGTTCTTGCACAAGAGCGTGAGTTTTTGAGGAAGCTTGTAAGACGGATAGTATCATTAAAGCCTAGTGTGCTTCTTTCTGAAAGCCATATTAGTGGTCTCGCGTTGGAGCTGTTGGCGAGAGAAGGAATAGCTGTGGTTGTGAATGTCAAACATAGTGCTATTGCTAGGGTGGCGAGATATACGCGGTCTGATATTCTGACCTCTCTCGAAAAACTCGCCGTCAATCCCAGGCTTGGTCAATGCTCGCTATTTGAGGTGAGAACCTATAAGTGGCGCAACACGATCAAGAGCTATATATATTTGTCTGGTGCCCCGAAAGAGCTGGGTTGTACTATAGCTGTCCGTGGTTCAAACATTGACGAACTCGCAACTGTCAAGACGGTCATTGAATTCATGGTATATGTGGTGTTTAACTTGAGACTAGAGACATCTCTTATGCGTGATCAGTTTGTTTTGATTCCGACAAGTGACCACCATTCGAATGATCATCTGCATGAAGCAGATCTGCCACATGGAGACGAAGCTGGCTATTTCCACGACTTGATTAGAAGCCAGTTTGGAAAGGCTATTTCCTCATCACCTTTTGTCCACTATGGAACACCATATCTATTGCAAGAAGCTCGTATCTTGGAAGACAAGCTTGTGGCTATGGAACACGATAACGAGGCGATGCGGAATGCAAGTGACGACGATGTCAGGAATGCTTTAGAAAATGTTGGTATCACAGGTTATGATTTCGAGATGCTCCCTGGTGGTATGGTAAAGGCCCGGGAAATCATCAGTGTCATCAATGAGCAGAGATTGAGGAACATCCGTGAGCTCTGGGTAGCTCAAAAGCGGCAGTGGGAGTCATTTTATGCACACGATCCACTCATGTTCAATCCATTTCATCATCAGAACATTGTCACATTGTTCTCGACGGTTTGTTCCGAGTCGCGCACACCCTGCATTGGTCCAGAGCCGTTAAAGATTGATTTTTACAGCGACAATGATATGACTTTGGGCCAGTTTGTGGAATACATCTGTATGACTGCGAATGATTCTTGTCCGGATGGTTGTAATTATCCTCTCCGAGGCCACCATCGCAGCTATGTGAATGGCAAGGGTGACATACATGTAACTGTGGAAGACTTTCATTATAAGATTGCTGGACTGCAAAACACGATTCTAATGTGGAGTTATTGCAAGGTTTGTAATACTTCCATGCCGGCTATGCCCATGTCTGCATCAACCTGGAAATACTCATTTGGCAAATATCTTGAGTTGGCCTTCTGGAGCTCGAAAATTTCTTTTAGAGCAGGACTTTGCTCTCATAATCTATACCGAGACCATGTACGTTACTTTGGGTTCCATGATCTGGCTGTCAGATTTGAATACTGTCCGATTGATCTACTTGAAGTTGTAGTGCCACCTACAAAGCTTACATGGCGAAGTGCTCAGTTTGCAAAATACAAAGTCGAGTCGTACCATGACATATTAGGTAAGGTCAATCGATTTTGGAACAGTGTTCTTGATCGTCTTAATCGTGTTGTCGTTGATGGCCTTGCGACAGATAAAGTCGATGAAAGCAGAACCATGATAGAGTCATTAAAGCAAAAAGCTGAGGAGGATCGGCAAAGTACTTTGTCTTCGTTGGATAACATATACATCAAGTCGCGTGTGACAGATGTGCTCTGTCTGAATGCCATAATAAGAGAAGTTCAAGGTTACGTTGTTCAGTGGGATACGGAGTTTGTGGAGTTTGAGAACAACTACTTTCCTTCTGAGAAGGATATTACACGGATTACTGCTCAACAACTAAAGAAAATATTCCTGACGGATGAGTCTGCTGATCATCAGGAAAAAAATGACATAAAGCCTTCTGGGCCTGTTACTCCTGACGTTGAGAATGAAAAGCAAGCTGTTAGTGAATTCCCCATAGATGTTCCAGGGGATATTGTGTCAACAGACTCTGGTGGCTTGGATACAGGGTTAAAATCCGAATCTGGGGATCACCTGAAATCAAACGGGGATGAAAATGAGGCCTCTCGGAAAAATATCACTGAAGGAGATAGTAGTAACACGAATTCAGACTACCGGTTGCACGCGGAATCCCAAGTTTCTAATCATCATGGTCTAAATCCTGCTTCATCCAGCGCTGCTCAAGTCGAGAATGCAGAGGATATGCAATCTGGATACAAGCGTCCAACTGTCAGCGAAGAAGAAGATACCACTCGGCCTTCCTTGGATTCCTTGGATGGTCACAGAAATTTCGAGGCGAGCTCGCTTCAGGATGTTCCCGAATATGAAGCTCAGTCTGTAAATTTGAAGTCAACAGATAGTGGAACTTCCATACCAACTCTGAAATCTTCTCCGACTGTAATGTTTCCACATGGGGACAAGCCTGAGCGGAGGACATCTAAAAGCAAAGCTCGTGAGGACAGCGCTTTTAACGTGACTCTACGAAAGAAGTTCACTGACAGGATCGCATTTCCTGCACAGTCTTTTCGTCAGAAGTTTGGAAACAATCGTGAACTAGAAAGACAGCTTGTTTCTGGAAAGCCTCTCATGGGTCAATCTAGAGTCTCGTCACTCACGAAGCATTTTGACCAACTTTATCTCGAGTTTGAGAAAGAACGAGCAAAAAAACGGCAGCTGTTAGCTGAGGAGAGATTTCGAGCGTTTCCGGTTTCAATGGCAAAGCCGATAGTAGAAGTTTTCAAAAATGTCGAAGATGCTGTGGTCGACGATATCATGGAAGATGATAGAACGACGTCGGCCAGAAGTTCTAAAGAGTTTCCTTCAGAGGCAGCCAATCTTGCAACGAAATCTAAAGACAGCGATGTCCTTGAAAATACTGAGAACAGGAATCTTGAGGGACAAGCCTTAGATGATGACACGGTCAGTCATCCAGACGACATTGAATCTGATGCGGAAGCTCAAGTTATGGAACTTCCGCATACATCAGAAAGGCAGTCCTTGATTCAAACACTTGCCAATTTTTGGGCAGATAGGTCAGCAACGGGATGGAAGCCCCTTGCATACCCATTAAATCAGTCGGAGCATATATTCGCCGATTCAGATGTAATAGTTCGCGAGGATGAGCCTGGATCTCTTATTGCTTTCTGTTTGAGTTCACCTTATTATGTGGATCGTTTCCAAGCAACGTTCAGCTCTCAGGATGGTTCGCTATCAGTTCAAGAATTGGAGGCTTCAATGCTCAAGGAAACAGCTGTTCATTTAAGGCTCCAGTTTCAAGAAGGATCAGCAAAGCTTTGGTGTAAGATTTTCTATGCCGAACAGTTTGAGGCATTCAGGAAACAGTGTGGATGTTCGGATTACTACATTGAATCATTATCGCGTTGCGTGACATGGGATTCAAGGGGTGGTAAATCAGGTTCTTCTTTTTTGAAGACGCTTGATGACCGTCTGGTAATCAAGCAACTGTCTCCGAGCGAGCTCGACGCATTCTTGAAATTTGCTCCATCATATTTCAAATATATGAGTGACGCGTTTTTCCACGATCTTCCTACTGTTTTAGCAAAGATATTTGGCTTTTATCAAATTCAAATTCGAAATCCTATTACTGGCAAGTCCATGAAGCTTGATTGCATGGTGATGGAAAACCTGTTTTATGGAAAGAAAATGACTAGGATTTTTGATCTCAAGGGGTCAATGAGAAACAGGCGTGTGAAACAAACTGGAAGGGAGAATGAAGTATTGTTAGACGAGAACATGGTTGAGTATATTTACGAGTCGCCGCTGTTTGTTCGAGAAACTTCAAAGAAAATTCTACGCACTTCGCTTTTCAATGACACTCTTCTTCTAGCAACCACAAATGTAATGGATTATTCTTTGGTTGTGGGTGTGGATGAAGAAAACAAGCAGCTAGTTGTTGGAATTATTGGTATGTTAGCAACAAGCCTGATATGAAGTACTAACCAAGATTTTATACGGACATTCACCTGGGACAAGAAACTCGAGAGTTGGGTGAAAGAACGTGGCCTGGTAAGGGGCGGTATTAAGGAGCCTACTGTTGTATCCCCAAGGCAATATAAGCATAGATTCCGTGAAGCAATGGAGCGCTACATTCTGATGGTTCCTGAGTAAGTACAAATATGCAATGTTCTATGCGTCTAACTTCAGCTGCTGGTATCAAGACCAATGACGTCTGACAAGCTATTTATTATATTCAATGAAATATTTTATGAGATTGCAAAATCCTCGTTAGAAGGTATGCTCTTTCCGGGCTATTAGAAATCCGTATATCTATTTACAACAGCAATTAACCTATTATACAGCTATTATACAGCTATTTATACAGCTCTGATGACATGGTACTTTGATTTCCCCTGTCTTATTAACAAAAGCTCTCCACCGTCGAGATGAGTACTTTCGATTGCTCCATCTTCTATAGGCCTCCTGGAAAGGCCATAGTAAACTCCCCGACTTCTTATCATCCTGCTGGCTTCAGATTTTGACGTTCCTATCACTCTTGACAAGAAATTTCTCCAGGATGCTCCTATAATTTCACTTCTTGGTAAACTCGTAACAAGACCCTCTTTCTCAAATGCGTCAATGATTTCTTTGCCTGAGTAATGAGCATCTACTCCAGGTTGAGGAAATAGTACAGATGACACCAATTCTGCCCGGCTGCCACTTCCGATACCATGGATCAAATCGGTGACCTCCGAGGCCAAAATGCGCTGTCCAGACCGAATCTCGGGATTGTCAGCATGACGTGCTGCAATTCTTGACACTTCCTCAAGTGGCAGCAGTGTAAAGAGCTTTAAATACTGCTCAACTGCTGCATCGGGAGTTTGGATGAAATATTGATATAGTTCGTATGGTCTCGTAAGCTTGGCGTCGATCCAAACTGCATTACCAGCAGATTTGCCAAACTTCTCCCCAGATGGTGTGGTCAAGAGAGGTACCGTCAATCCAAATGCGTCTTGCGTAGAAGGAGGATCAAGAAAGCCTCTTAACCGCGAAATCAGATCTATGCCAGCTGTGATATTTCCCCACTGATCATTTCCTCCGACCTGCACTAGGCAGTTGTAAGTCTTATATAAGTGCCAGAAATCATAGGCCTGTAACACCTGATAGGTAAACTCATTAAAACCGATTCCCTGGTCGCTCGACAAACGATTCTTTACGCTATCTCGGGACAGCATTTGACTGACTCTGATGTGCCGGCCATAAGTCCCTAAAAAATGTAGCATCCCCATGTCATTCCACCAGTGTGAATTGTTCATCGGCAAAGTGGTCCCATGCATCTTATATCCCTTGGACTGTGCATATAACCATCCATTGGTCATGAATTGTCTCATTTGCACCTGGATGGACTGAATATTCTGTTCGCGCGCCTCGTCCACCATCTGCTGCCGTTCTGTCGAGCGTCCCGACGGATCTCCCACCTTTCCAGTAGCACCTCCAACCAGCGGTAAAACGGTGTGTCCTCGAATAAAGAAATGTAAAAGAACCATCAATGGTATGATGTTTCCCAAATGAAGCGACGGAGCAGTTGGATCAGCGCCACAATACAGAGAAATCTTAGTACCACGATCCAGGATGCGAGTCTGCAGTTCGTCGCTTGTAACACTCGCCACGAGTCCGCGAGCTCTTAGATGCGGAATAATTGCGGCATTCACATCTTGGTTTGTTGATATGCTTCTTCGGAGCTTGAAAATATTATTGAATTGGCGGCGTGAACCAAATGGGATCATGTATTTATGTTTCAAAGTCAAGTCAAAATCAAACTCCTACTACGGCATAAGAATTGATGTTGGGGTGAATTTTCAATATTGCAGTTATCCATTTGAAATATTTGGTAACGACAATAAAGCTTGTCGCAAAGCAGTCAAGCGGGCTGTTGAGAATTATTTCACGGCTTACAGTCCAAAGTCAGAAACACATAGGAGCTCCCTGACAAATGGATCATGAAATATAGTGATATTGGTGGATTTCGACGGCTGCGGTCGCTTTGGGTCCACCGACAGGGCATAGTCAAATTATCAAGGATATCTGACTACTCGACGATTCCAGCGAGACGCAAGCTTTATCGATTGCAGGATTATGTGAATCACGGAAGGATAAAGCCCAATATGGCACTCAATGTGGTTGGAAAGCGTGCAATTGACAATCTACACAGTATGCATAGAGACCTTCCCGAGCATGCAAAAGTGGGATCAGATTATTCAGTCCACGAGTTGGAAACACTAACAATGATCGGATTAGAGCTAGAACAACATGATTCAAATAAAATGCCCGATGCAAGTCAACTTGAGATTCTTCTCAACCAGCTAGATCGCAATATTACCGTGAGAGATCTAGAGAATGGATTTGAAGGATCCGGGCCAGTTATGGATCTGCTGAAGGACCATGGATACACTACTGAATGTCTTCGCAAATGGGTTCGTTGTGTGAGTGCTTCTAATTTATCAAGTGCTCTACAGGCTATGGAAGGAGTTGAATACAAGCAGTGGCCTCACTTTCTGGTGCTCTTCACTGCGCGCAGGAGATGTATTTCTCGATTGGAAGCTTACGACGCCATTAGGCTGTTCCAAGAGACCTTCGTCGACGTTGGAAAGGTGAACCAGGTCACATTGTTTATACGCACGTTGAGATCAGTTCAAACGTGTCTTATCGAATACGTGCCTACGATTTGTAAGTTCTTCGTGAAGCATATCGATCCTCAGCTGAAGATCCCATTCGTTTTCAATCAAATGATGTGGCTTGTATGTAAATTCGGGACTTCATGGAAGAAGCGGGATGCTGCAGTACTCCTTGAGGCGCTTAGGCATTTCGCGAATGAGATGGATGCAAGCAAGATCTTAATTGACACAAAAGGCTACTTGGCAATTGCTTATTTGTCATATTTTGTTGGTGCAGTCGACCGTTCTATGAATCTGGTGCAGACAGTGATTTCTCATGATTATGAGTACTCACAGGAAGAAACGGATGCCATGACGAAGCACGATAAGTCAAAAAAAGTGGTTTGGCCTCCTGGTTCTTTTGCGTACAATTACGGCGTGCATGCCATGAGACTACTTTTGAGCAGGGACATGTACGAAGCTCTGTATATTTTTGATGAGATCCCCATACAAGAGCGTAATGCGGTACTGTGGGCATTCCTGCTTACAAAAATCAGAGATACTGGAGCGTTGACCGCAGATTTGACTCAGGTACTGTGGGACAGAATTGTCAAAGACAATGTTGTTCTCAGCCCCTATTTGATTGAGAGAGTGTGCTGGGGATTCTCGTCGTCGAGGCAGGTCAATGAGGTTTTAAAATACTACCGCAGCAAGACTGGAGGAGCGATGAATGTGAATATCATTACAAATCTGCTGCGAATAGATGGCCCAGGAGATTTAGCTACCGTACGACAGCTAGTTGCCGGTGTTAGGGCAAAAAACGCTTCCATCTACAACAAGCTTATGCTCGGTGAGGCAAAGTATGAACCTGCCAGTGCATGGGAAACATATGTCTCCATGTTGAACGACGGTATAGATCCGACGGTTGAAACTTTATCAACTCTCTGCCACGCAGCTCGTGACATGTCAGTTAAATGGGGTAGTCTGTTTGCAGTGCAACGGGCTGTCGTCGAATTCAAGCGATGGGTGCGAGGTTCGTTGCAAGACGGGTCGGATGCGGACCATCCTCTCAAGTTGTATCCAACACCACTGCTGTTCCACCAGTACATAACGATCATAGGGCGTGCGCGCTATAATGAAGAGCTCCTAGACGTGCTGCCATGGATGTCGAGGCTTCAGTTTGAGCCAGACAAGAAGTGTTTGTGTGCACTTGTATTATATTCGCCAAATGGCAGTTATTTATTTATGCATGGTCAAAAGGCTGGAGGGCAGTGGCCAACAAGTGACGAATTAGAAATCTATAAACAGAATAATATGAACTAGATGGACCATAATAAGATGAACCAGAAATTTGGACGGAAGCAGCTGAATGCAGCATAAAAGTTGGGGATTATAGCACAAAAAGTGGTGCGATGACGTACTGGCTGTTTAAACGAGATCCAAATGGCGGGATTATATACATATCTCTCACAAGAGTGATAGGTGAAGGCAAGAAAGATATTGACTGCTTGTGGCACATTAAATAGGAATTTCGGATATAAATATGCATTAGATCTATTTTAACAGCACCAGGCACGACTTTGATCGTAGTTATCGACTAGCCTTGACTAGCCAATAATGCCCTAGCAACAAGATCCTCTATGTGGGCGTCTGAAGACTCGGGGGCCACCTCTTTAAGAGCTTTGGCCAGGTTGAACAGATATTCGCTGTTTTCGCCGCTGGGTCCTCGGGATCTGAGAATATGCAATGCCAATTCAGTCGGATCCTGAGGCCCCACAAAGGCTTCATTGTCTGGAGTCCCAATGTATACAGTGCAGTTAATGGCTTCAGGAATAGCAGCCAGTGCTTTAGGGCTGAGTGGGTTACCATGATTGTCTACGATGCCTACTCTCGAAACAATGAATGGCACTGAATGCACCGTGTAACCGTTCTTTTCTCGATAATCAAGCTGCTCCTTTACCTCTTGCACCTTATCAGCCATTATTCGGTACGCCACCCCCCAAGTGATATCATCATGGGCAGATGGATGCGGGTCATCCAGCGTTTGCCAAAACTCCTTCTCTATTAGAGTTACAACTCGACCTGGAGCTTCAGGGGTCCCTCGATGGTCATTCGACGACTGCCAGAACCGCCTGACATATCCCTTGATATATCCCGGGACCCTCAGATCGTAAAATGGAGGGGGCTTGAAAATGAGTGATCCATAGCCAAACACCCAGAACTCGTCAACAGTCATGGCAAAATGAGAAATAAGAAATTGAATTAGATCAAAAATGACACACATATATATATGTCTATCAAACGCTATCTGTAGGACATCGCACGTGACCTGGTGCTGATTAGATTAGATCTTGGAAGAATCAGTGCAATATGAGGGAGAGACCCTAATTGGGGCCAAGCAGGTGCTGCTGCGCCAGTTCAATACCGTCCGCGATGTTCTGGAGTCTGGCATCGAGCACAAATCCTTTGTCGGCAAGTGACCGTAGTTCTTGCGGCAATCTGGCCAGCGGAACCAAGAACGTCTCTATAAACTCGCCGTCCTCGAGCTGTGGCTGAGGATCCTGGTTTTTTGGGTCTGTCAAATCAACTGTAACATGGACCAGCTTCAAATTGGTATTGCAAAAGCCGGGGTCATTGAACATGATCGGTGAGGTCTTGACAGCCTTGCCGACGTAGCCTGTTTCTTCGAGAAGTTCTCGCTCGGCACACGTTTCGATTGTTTCATTCGGATCCAAAAGACCGGCGGGAATCTCAATACACACGCCATTGACGGGAGGACGGAATTGCTTTTGGAGCACTATCTCCTTTCCTGAAGGCTTTTCCAGGATTGCGATAATGCCAACCCCTATATTAGTCGTCTTCATCAATGCAATCACTCACCGTCTACATCACTTCCCTCTACACGAGTCCTTCGTGAGCAGAATTCCCAGTCACGATCTGTTGTTAGTATGTGATTGTATATTGGTTACACATACCTCGCCCAATGACGTCTGTATAGTGAATTTTCTGAGCCTGAAGTTAGCATACAGTGGCTGATTGCCGTAAAACCTGCCTTCACCCACTTCGCTTCATCTGAGTTCTAAGTTAGAAAATTAAAAGAGCAGTTTGGAATAACTCACAAGCGTTTCTATTCTGTTGACTTTAGCCTTAGAAAAGTCCATGGTGCGGAGGGTGTGAAATGGAACTGGTAGCGCTCGTCGTCTTAGTACTGTTGATATACACTTCGTGAGGTTGAAGCGGCTTGCCGACATGTCTCAAAGTGTGGAAGCACTGCGAGCTAGCATAAAAGAGCGACTGGTAGAGTCGGGGGAATACAAACGGTGAGCCTTTAATCTGACTAGGATTGTATCAGTTGGTCTAATGACAGAATCCTTGCATATCTGAGAGAGAAGCTCAAGGAGTCTGGATGGTTTGATGACGTCAATGACTTGGCTTTGGGTAGGCACAGCACATAAATAGGACTGCTAACGAACAAGACGAGCTCAGTGGCCAGAAAGACCCGAATTTTACAGCAATCACTGAGAAAATCGAGGCCCTTGCAATAAGTATGGTTGTTTGTTTGTTTTGCAAGGCTAATTAGACATGATTCCAGACGATATCAAGCTGGAAGTGCTGCATCAGATAAAAGTCTTCTTAGAGGATACAGTTGAACAAATCTAGGAGCCTGGTGCAGGGAGGTTTTCATTTGTCCACTTATACTGTGTATTACGTCTATTTATATGATTACAATATTTTTACGCTTATGACTGTTCTTCTTGGGAACGCTATTTTCCTGGCGTATATATGGGGAACGCCTGCCTGCTAGCTAAAGCAATCAACTATGAATTTCAAAACAAATATAAAAGGAATCTTTCAAAATGCGGCATGCGTATACATGCCACTTTATATAATACTATCACATTAAACATTGGTTTTCTATTTATTTTCTCCTATTTCTTTCGATCTTTTGACTGCGGTTGATATTGCTGTCTCTCGTGGTCGGACTGTCACCGATGTAGCTAGTCCGAGCCACATCTAAAACTCTAGCCCCACTCCACCAGCATCCGACATGTCAACGGTAGGTGTAGCTGAAATATCCCCATATGGACAACAAAACTAACTGCAAGGCCCGCCAAAAAGAGCTGGTCCAGCAGCTGTCTTCGTTGACAGGCGTGTCGGCCAAACAGGCGGCGTCGGTATTAAAGAGATTCAACTATGATGTAAATGCAGCAGCAGACTCCATCTTCACAAGTGGAACCAATAAAGTAGCTTCTCCGTCGAAGTCGGCTATTGAAAAGGTGTTCTCAAAATATAAGGGTGAGTACCTCGGTCTGTTGTGTATAGGTACAGGTTGGTTCTAATATCAGAAGCGAATTCGGATGAGATTGGCATCGACGGAACTATCCAGTACATACAGGATCTGGGGCTCCAGTTAGAAGATCCTGTGGTGCTGGCCATAGCAATGGAGCTGGGTTCACCGGCGGTGGGGACTTTTACTAGAGCTAAATTCATTGAGGGATGGAAGAATCTTGGTGCATCGGATCTGGACCAGATGAAAAAGATGGCGATAATTCTAGACGATAAAATGAAAACAGACAATATTTATTTCTCCCAGGTTTACAAGTTTGCATTCACATACAATCTCCAGGACGCACAGCGACTGTTACGTGAGTACATATGCTTCAGGATTATATTTCTTCATAATTCATGGCTGTTACGTGATCTAACTTCAGCGGTTGATCTGGCGGTAGCTAACTGGAACCTCCTACTTCAAGGCCGCTTCTCCAAGCTCACCCAGTGGTGCGACTTCGTCACCAATATCTACAAGAGGAACATATCGAAAGATACATGGAACATGGTGTGGGAGTTCGCGGTGTACTTGGACCAGGACCCTGATCTAGCCAACTACGACCAGGACAGTGCATGGCCGTCCGTTATTGACCAGTTCGTAGAGTCGTTGAAAGAGTCGAACTGACAAAACCATGCACTACTTGTATTTGAATCTTCTAAATAAACCATTTTCTTCACAAGTTATTTTATAGTTAGTTGTTTTCAATAATACGTGTTTAATCTCCACCTAGTCTGTGGATGCTGTTATCAGGTTGGGCCAGTCGGCTAGCCGCAGCATTCATATTCTTACAACACATCTCAACATCGAAGAGTTACATTGTTCACCTAAATCCTGTCAAACACCGCTGTAAACCTCAGATCAGCTTTCTTCGATCCGAATTGACACTGAAAACTTTGGTTAAAAGTTTTGGAGGCACAGCTGAACGTGCTCAGAGCCGAAAATGAACAACGGACGCGTTCCTGGCGGTGGTGTGCCAATGCAGATGGGTCCTGGCCAAGGCCAAGGCCAAGGCCAAGGCCAGCAGGCTCAACAAGGCCAGAATTTGGGTCGCCTTTCGGGAATCTCACCTCAGCAGCTTAACGTGCTTGTCCGTCAGTACCAGCAGGAAATGCAAGCTGTTAGGCAAGCGGGTCCTCAGACTCCCGAGGGCCAGAGTCATTACCTGCGTGCTCAGCAGATCCAACAAGTTCTCAGACAATATCAAGGACAGCTACAACAACATCAGCAACATCAACAGCAGCAGCAACAACAACAACAACAGCAGCAGCAGCAGCAGAGAGGCCAGCAGAATGGCCAGGGTCAGCAGCCGTCACAGCAGGTTAGGCTTACCCAACAGCAGGTTCGCCAGGCAGCCACTCAGAATGTCCAGCAGCAGTTGCAGGCTCAGGCAGCTATGGCTCAGCGAGCTCAGCAAGTACCTGTTCAGCAGGCACCTGGAGCAGGGTTGGTCGGCGGACAGCGCCAGCAAGGACTGGTGGGCCAGCAGCCGGGCCAGCAGCGCCATATGTCGCCCCAGGAACAGCAGCAGTTCCGGGCCAACCAGCTCCAACAGTTCCGCGAGATGCAGCGCAACCTCCAGGAGCAGCTCGAGAAACTTGAGAGGCTGCAGAGAGAGCAGCCCAATATGGACGAGGAGAACCGGGGAAAGTTCAACCAGCAACTTCGGTCGCTGCGTCTCCGTCGCGACAACTTTCGAAGTATGGAGCTACAAGTAATGCAGGAAATACAAGTGTCGTCGCGCCAGCAGCCTCAGGCCCAGCAGCAGCAGCAGCAACAACAGCAACAACAGCAGCAGCAGTTTGGACAGATGATGGGTGGTAATTTGCAGCAGCAGGGTGTGCCAGTCGGCAGAAACGCCAATGCTCAGATGCAGCGGCCTATGGGGACCGCTGGGCCCCAGGCAGCGGGGATGGCAGTCAACACGATGGGCAGGTCGCAGTCGCCTCCCGGAGGGTCTGCATCCAATATCAATGTCTCACCTAGCATGGCCAATTCCGTTCCTGCAGGACGAGGTCTACAAATGGGTGGTCAGCAGGGGATTGTTGGCCAGGGACAGCAGCAATTCCAGCAGCCTCCTCCACAGCAGCAGCAGACACAACAGCCGACTGGACCGTCGGCTCGGCCAAACCCGCCTAACCACGTCGCGACCACCCAGGCTCAAGCCATGTCTTCTCCAACCAGGTCAAGTATCCCGTCGCTGCCCATCCCTCAAAATCTGACGGTGAAGAATCCAGTTCCAGTGACTGTCAAAGCAGAGCGGCCAACTCTGACAGGTGGTAATGCCATTCCTGCGTCCGCGCTGACAACCCCGGCACTGATTCGACCTCCAGCATTTGAATTGACTGGCGATAGGGTACTGTCGAAAAGAAAGCTCAGCGAACTAGTCAATAGTGTAGTTGGTGACGAAAAGGAGGCTATGATCGATGGAGACGTGGAGGAGCTGCTGCTCGACCTCGCAGATGAGTTTGTGACCAGCGTGACGTCGTTTGCCTGCCGGCTCGCCAAACACCGAAAATCGGACACCCTCGAGGTGAGGGACATCCAGTTGCACCTGGAGCGCAACTGGAACATCCGCATACCTGGCTACAGTGCAGATGAGACCCGGTCAGTGCGTAAAATTGCACCGACTCCGTCGTACTCGCAAAAGGTGTCTGGTGTCAACATGAGTCGCTCTGTTGGTGGCAAAGGGATCTAAGTGTATCATAGCCTTGGCATAACGAGTGAGTGAACGACTGCTAAACTATGTAGTAGTTAATGATTGTTAACGTACGCTAAATCTGCAATAAGAGTAACCTAATATAGGACTAATAATAATAGCCAAATGGAGCACTCAGGGGTAGTATACTGCATGTGTGTTCCCAGCTGCTCGATTCAGCTATACCCTAGAAAACGCCGGCCCAACCCTGAAAAATTCTGTCCGAACCCTGCTAAATTTCAATCTCCTTCAAAGCCTGCAGAAACTTAGTTTTTTTTTGCATCAATATGGTCAAAACATACTCCAGATACGAGGGTGAGTCCTTGTTTGGGGTTGTATCATCAAATTCAAATATAGTATGGCTACCATCCCGTGCGGGATCATCTACTTCGGGGGGTCGGGCTGTGGTTGGAGCTCTAGAACATGTGCTAGTGTGGGACATCAAAACGAGTACAATAGTTAGCCGACTACAGGAGACTGAGGTTAATGCCGAAGTGTCATTTGTAAGCGTTGATCCGTCCGGCGAGATGATTGCTGCTGGCTACTCAGATGGCTCAATTCGTATCTGGGATCTCCAGTCACAGACAGTCCTCATTACTTTCAATGGTCACAAGTCTGCTATAACAGCATTACGGTTCGACAGCTCTGGTACAAGGTTGGTCAGTGGTTCCAGAGACTCAAACATCGTGGTGTGGGACCTCGTGGGAGAAGTGGGACTTTACAGGCTGAGAAGCCATCGAGATCAAGTCACCAGTGTTCATTTCGTGAGTTCCAGCAGTTTGCCCGGATCTGAAGAGACATGGTTGGTCAGCACTGGGAAAGACGGGCTTATAAAGCTATGGAATCTAGAAATCCAGCATTGTATGGAAACTCATGTTGCAAATAGAGGCGAATGTTGGAACATGGGTATATTTATTGAAAAATCGGAACACCAAGGCGAAGAACAAGAAGAACAAGCAATACAGAACAAGGATCGTATTGTATGTGTGACGAGCAGTACGGGGAAAGAATTGAAATTCTGGTCGCTTGATTTTGATAAGGAGGATGGCAAGAAAATTGAGGAATTAGGCATTATTTCGAAGCAAAGCGGCGAAAAAGGAGTGGGCGTCAGTTTTCATCCTAATGGGAAGTACTTTGCAGTGGCTAGTGGTGATAAAACGGTGGAAATATGGAGAAAACGGTCGCAACAAGAAATCAAGAGATCTGTGGCAAGAAAGCAGAGGCGACGGAAAGAAAAGGATCTGGAGCCTGATGACAGCATTTCTGAATCTGATATCAATGAGCATTATATACCGTACACAATTATCCGCACTTCGTCTCGCGTGAGGAATTTTGACTGGGCACTTCCGAGTAAAAAGTCCACAGGGCTTGACTTCGTCGCCAACTTGTCGAATAACAGCATTGAGTACTATACAGTGGATGCTGACGAAGCGAGGAAGAAAAGCTCAGGACCTGCAGAGTATAACCGGCTTCACACCGTTGAATTGCTGGGACATCGTTCTGATATCCGTGCACTGTCGATAAGTTCCGACAATAAGTTGGTAGCAAGTGCATCCAGTGGTTTGCTTAAACTTTGGAACATTCGGACAGGAAATTGTCTGCGTACTTTTGAATGCGGATATGTCTTGTGCATGTCATTCTTGCCTGGCGATTCTCTCATTGCGACAGGTTCCAAGGAGGGTGTTATTACCTTGTACGATGTGGCAAGCTCTTCAATTCAGGAGGAAATCGCCGATGCTCATAAGGGCGCTATCTGGGCAATGGATATCAGTGTGGATGGGAAGACCATGGTTACTGCCAGCGCCGACAAGACAGTCAAATTCTGGGAGTTCCGAATTGAACAGGAATATGTTCCTGGAACTGACATAACGACGCCCAAGTTGAAAATCAAGAACACCAAGACTTTGGAATTGGCTGATGATGTCTTGGCCGTAAAGTTATCTCCAGATTCCAAACTTGTTGCTGCATCTTTACTAGACAACACCATCAAAGTGTTTTTCACGGATTCTCTGAAGTTCTTTCTTAACCTTTATGGTCATAAGCTGCCAGTGCTTTCTTTGGATATATCTCATGATTCGAAATTACTGGTATCATGCTCAGCCGACAAGAATATAAAAATCTGGGGTCTCGATTTTGGCGATTGTCACAAGTCCATTTTTGCACACCAAGACAGCATCATGAAAGTCATATTTGAACCAGGAACTCATAATTTCTTTTCTGCTTCAAAAGACAGAACTGTAAAGTATTGGGATGGAGACAAGTTCGAACAGATTCAAAAGCTTAGCGGCCATCATTCGGAGGTGTGGTCGCTTGCCGTTGCGAGTGATTCTAGTTTTGTTGTATCCGGTTCCCATGACAAGAGTATACGAATCTGGACTTTGACAGACGAGCCTCTCTTTTTAGAAGAGGAGCGTGAAAAGGAACTTGAGGAGCTGTACGAAACGAACCTGACGGCCTCTTTGGAGGAATTTGACATTGAACCGAAGCTCGACGAGGAGAACAGCGATTTAGAAGAGGTGGAAAGGGCTGGAAAACAGACGATTGAGACTTTGAAGGCCGGTGAGCGACTTATGGAAGCTTTGGAAATTGCAATCAAAGACTTGCGAGAAGAAGCACAATACTTAAAAGCGTTAAGAGGCAACGACAAGGCTGTGCGACCGCCTAGGAATGTTATATTACAGACTCTCAATTTGTCGGCATCTGAATATGTTATGGATGTCCTGCAGAAAATCAGACCCAGTCAACTGGAAGATGCTCTACTGGTGTTTCCATTTGACAAAGTTATTGCATTGGTGGAATTAATTGAAATCTGGACCCGAGAACAGCGCAATATTCCGCTTGTCTGCAGAGTATTATATTTCAGTCTCGGTGTTCATTACAAGCAGATTGTGTCAAATAAGGTGTTGCGAACCAATTTCGAGGCAGTCAACAGGAATCTAAAGGCAGCTCTCAATCAATCTCGAGACCAAATTGGATTCAACATTGCAGGGCTGCGCTTCATAAAGGAAAACTGGAATTTGGAGCACACCAAGGAATATCTTGATGACACCCAATACAGAGAGGAGACTGAAAGAGGACTCAAAAAGCGGGCATTTACCACTGTCTAACAGTTAGTTTATCTGTAACTTATATAATATTATTGCATGAATCAAACTTGGTTTCTCTGAAAAATTCCCTTTATTACTAATGTGAAATAATGATACAAGACACTATTATATTGTTGCTAGGTCATCGAATCGCAAATGCTGAATAACTTAAATAATAATTTAACAGTAATAATTTAACACGGGTGATTAAAAAAAAATACAAGACGGCTAGATATCATTAGGTATCAGCCTTCTTAACGCTGCTCTCCCACTGTATAGTGGGTCCATTATCCGTAGATTGATCGTTGTCATCGTCTTCTACTTCCTCTTCTTCGGGAATAGCACTCGATGAAGCTGCTCTAGGAGCTCGCAGTCGTGGCGAATCTCTCAATGAAAGTGGACGAACATCGTCGTCCTCCTCATCGTCTTCAGTCCTGGAACCTAGAAGACCAAGTGCAGCAAGACGGCGCTTTCTTTCCACTTCTGTCTCTTCCTCATCGTATCTTCTCGACGGAGGCAAGTCATTGGCGGTCCTGCTGTCTTGGTCATAATCATCTTTGACTCTGCCAAGGAAGTTTCGCGGCATGGTACCAGTGATAGACTGCATGTTCTTATGATCAGCTTCAGATATTTCACCAGACTCATCACCCGACTCGTTGTCCTCGTCACTGGATCCTAATGCTTCACGAGGGGCTTCGTCTGATCTCCTCTGCAGCCGTTGAGCAGCGCCTTGAGAATCGGCGTTTATCAACCTCTTGAGTCTTTGTCGAATAGCTTCGTCATCAATACTCTGTCTCCCGTGAGGCGACAATTCACCATGGCCATCATGGACTTGCACTAAATCATGGTCCCCATCCTTCTCTATATCGATCGAATCGTCAAAAGGCTGGTGCCTTTCAGAGGGCTCAGCAACACTCATCCGCTTACCAAGACCCACCCACGACAGCGTTCTTTCGAGCCCACTGGACAAGATTGATTGGGACCGCGCCCTGGAGGGCCCATCACCCTCAGCAACCGAAGGCTTGCGGTTGATTTTGTAGCGACGGATAATCTCACCGTCCTCATTCTCAACAATAATATCATTATCCAGCTGATAGGCAGTGACTTTCTGTGGGGTCCTGTGCACAGCACCAGGTCTCTGCTTTGCTGTGGGAGACGAAGGAGCTGGAGATGTTACATTTCCAGGAGAAGTCACCGTGCTGGAACTCGCCTCCGTCGGTTCATCTTCATGAGTAGGGGCGTGGGTGTGTACCGCATCAATCACTTCACCCTGAGCATCTTCTATAATAATATCATGGCCCTCTTCAAATGCAGTGACACCGTCATTGGTCAGCTCCTCGCGTGTTTCCTCAGAAGCGTCGGGGCGACCACCAGTCCCGAGGTCAATTTGTTCGCTCACTGGAACGTCTGTCCGAGCTCGTGCTCCCTTCTTACGCCTCTTCATGCCACCGGCTGGCTTTGCAGTGGTGCCAAACCTGAAGCGACCAGGTTCCTCAGTATCAACTTTGTGTAGCGAGAGGGTCCTGCCGCTTTCAATTCTGGGCAGTCTCGACAACCACGACTGGTTGTTGCCACCCGTGGTATACGACATGGTCAGCGTCAAGTTATTGAGCCGTTTGCCGAGGGCAAAAACTGCAATTGACGACCCATGAACAATGATGGACGACATGACAAGGAATGTAGTAATGGGCCATATGGTCGCAATGGCATAGTAGTTTGGCGCTCCCTCCTCTGGCAACTCGGCGAGCGGAGTCGGTTCTCCGTGCTCAAGCTCGGCACGGGCCAGAATACATATAAACACTGCTCCCACCCCTATAGGGCCAAAATGGCCGCAAAAGAGCGCCTCGCGCCAGGTGCGGATATCTGGAATGAAAGGCTTGGTGGCGAGTACGATGGGAATCCGTCTGAACAACAAGACTAAAATGGCAATAACCACGAGCTTCCAAGCCTGAATGCCCAAAGCCTCGTCATTGAAGCTTTGCCAGGGGATAATCGCGCCGAAGTACACAAAGTATGCCATATTAAGCAGCAGGTCAATGACGTTTGAGACATGCGACTCCTCGGTTTTCCGAGCGAACCATCCGTCCCACGAAAACGCTGTTCCAGCTGAGAAAGCCACCAGAAGATCGTCAACGCCAATGATGGTTCCTATTCCCGTGCAGAACAACGCGAGTACAAAATAAAACACCAGAAACGATTCACGGTCAATAAGGTTGTGGTTCTCAGCAAACTTGATGAGATGGCGGCTGCAGTACCCGATGACAGCGCCTACCACGCAGCCAAGCACACACTCGTAAAGGCACGTCATGACGATGAACTCGAATGCAATCTTGTGGGTGTTACCAGCGTACCTGATGAGGTTGAGCGACAAGTACGCGAACGGGAAGGCCATGCCATCGTTACAGCCTGACTCAGCAGACAGGATGTTCCGCAGATGGCCAGGTACTCGTCGAGAGAACTTACCTTTGCCGACCACTGCGGACGCCAGCACAGGGTCGGTGGCAGTCACACAGGCGGCAATGACGAGTCCCTGTACCCAGCTGAGAGTCGGCACCAGCTTCCAGATAAATACGGACGACACGAGCCAGCCAAATGTCATGACAGGCCCTAACAAGATGAGCACCGAAAGCCAGTGCTTGAGCATGTACTTTTTAGGCAGCTCGACTGCAACCGCAAAAATCTGCACAATGAGCACGATTCGCGAGACCTCGATGGTGATGTAGTCTGAGTTTCCCCATGTGGTGGGCGCGAACCAGTTGAGGCAGTGCGGACCCACAATGAGCCCGAAGATGGCAGCGACGGTGGCTTCGCCAATATACAACTTCTCTTTCACAAACAGTGATATCAGCGAGAACACAGTCACGAACCACCCAATAAGGGCGTAGGCTATGTGCGGTTTATCAATCCATAGTTGGTCCCACGCCATGGCTAGACGATGTGACTAACAGCAGTCGAACGATTCAACAGCTCAATAACAACCACGTAGAAGTCACAAGAATGCAAACTCACCGTGATACACAGCAATACAGAGGATGTAGGAAAAATGATAACGCAGCTTTGCAATTATGGAGCTGTCATTCCCGAGAAAATATATATATATATGGTTTTAGCAGACTCGTACGGGTCTGCACCGACGTCCTAAAATCAGCGAATAAGGCGATACTATCAAAAGGTTCAAGCCTAATACGCAAGCTCAGATTGTAGCTACTCAAAACTTCCAAGCAGCCCCAATACTGCTGTCCGTTTGCTTTTGTCTCGGTCTTCTGGTCAAACTATGTTAATGCGCAGGGTTCAGTTCGGGTTATATATACATGTAATGAGGCATATTTGCTTTTTCTCCGTAGCGCCAAGGAATGCCCAGACCGTGATATCGTCTAGCAGCCAGCGCGACACGCAAAACGACTCCGTCAGAACGGCGACTCGGGCAGAAAGTGCAACGGGTATCGGGTACCATTGCATCCCCCACCACTACAAACCTTGTGTCGGAATAATCAGGACGCGTAGAGTTATAACCCGCATTATCTCGACATTGAGTTTCGAGTGGCTGTCCACGCATCTGCATGATGACGGAGCAGCCATTTAAAACCCAAACAGGTCCAGAACTGTATTCACAGTAGAATGCGCCTAAATTGAATAAGAAAATCAAAGAGATACTCATGTCTGAATGGAATTCTTAAGATAGTATTCAGAGCTATCAGGTGGGAAAACGGTAGGAAAAGCTCACGGCAGAGAACGACGATGGCTGCGCAGCGAATGCATAAAAATGCGCTAGACAAAAAAATACTCGTCCGTAAGACGAGGTAAAAAAAAATAAAACTGCAAGGAAGAGGAAAAATAGGTAGAACAAACACAAGAATAAAGCCAACATAGAAAGATGCCAGAATTATGCCATATTAGAGGCGAATAGATGCTAGAATAAAGCCAGAAACGCAACAAGCCTACGCCAGAATAGAAATCATAATGAAGCCACAATAGAAATCAGAACAAGGCCTAGGGCAAAATCAGACCTCAGCACAGAAAGAAGAAATCCGACTGGAAAATAAGTCTAAACCAAAACGGATACCAATTAAAGAACAGACAAAAAAAGTACAAATAATGCACAAGAAAACAACTTGAAACGGGTAGATAACCATTCAATACATAAACAAACCTTAAACTTTTGCATGCTCAGCCAATCTCTAACTTGACTTCCATTACGTTACTCTTTTGGCTGGATCCATGTGGCACGCGCCTATTAGATGAGATCGGCGATGTTCATGGGCATCTCCTCAATCTGGGTAGAGTAGAACATCTCAATCTCGCGCATGGCCTGGATGTCGTCCTTGGTGACGAAGTTGATAGCCACACCCTTTCGGCCAAATCGACCACCACGACCGATTCGGTGAATATAGTTCTCCTGGTTGGTGGGCAGGTCATAGTTGATGACGAGCGACACCTGCTGCACGTCGATACCACGGGCCAGCAGATCAGTCGAGATGAGGATTCGCGACGAGCCGGTGCGAAACTCCTTCATGATGGTGTCTCGCTGGGCCTGGTCCATGTCTCCGTGCATAGCCGACACGGTGAAGTCCTTCTCGGTCAGTGCACGCTGAACGAACTCGACCTTTCGGCGCGTGTTGCAGAAGATGACTGCCTGCGTCACGGTGATGGTCTCGTACAGGTCGATGAGCACGTCGATCTTGTAGACCTCCTCGGCTACGTCGATGTAGAACTGCTTGATACCTTCGAGCGTCAGCTCGTCCTTCTTGACGAGAATGCGCACCGGGTCGCGCATGAACTTGGTGGTCACGTCGAGCACCGAGCTGGGCATGGTGGCCGACAGCAGCACCACCTGGATGTCCTGGGGTAGCAGCTTGAACACGTCGTAGATCTGGCTCTTGAAACCCCGCGACAGCATCTCGTCGGCTTCGTCGAGCACAAACATCTTGATGCGGTCAGTGCGGAGGTGACGGCGCTGAATCATGTCGTTGACTCGACCTGGCGTGCCCACAATCACCTGGGCGCCCTCTCGGAGCATCTGGATGTCCTCCTGGATGTTGGTACCTCCAATACAGGCGTGGCACTTGACCTCGAGGAAGTCGCCCAGCGCCAGCACGACCTTCTGGATCTGGAGCGCCAACTCACGGGTGGGGGCCAGGATAAGTGCTTGAGCGGCCTTGATGGTGGTGTCGATGTTCTGGAGCACCGAGATGGAGAAAGTGGCGGTCTTTCCGGTACCAGACTGCGACTGAGCCAGCACGTCGTGGCCCTTGATGACGGGCAGAATGGCTCGTTGCTGGATGGACGACGGATGCTCGAAACCATGGGCAAAAATGCCTCGTAGCAGGGGCTCCTTGAGGTTGAGAGCGTCGAAAGTATCGACCACCTCGTCGTAGTTGGTGACAATCTGTCCGGCGTCGATGTCGGTCAATCCCTCAGACATGTTGGAAAGTCGTGAAAGCAGCTAGCAATCAGGAGAAGCGTTCTGCAATAAACGCTACAAAAAACTCAGTGAGTGGTTTTCTGCTAAAGATATCCGGAATTCCTGGGATATCTGGAGGAGAAAAGTTAGGTTGATAACTCTAAAAAGGTAAGGAGAAAAAAAAATTGCTTAGATGCGCTATGAAAATTTCGTTACCCTGCGCGGAAAATATGGCACGGCTGTGGCAGTCAGGGGTACTACAACAGGACTGGTGAATATGCGCGATTGCTTGCTCGCTAGGTGATGAGATGCGAAGGCAAAAATTGAATAGAAAGTGTAACATCCTCCTTTGCAAGCATCTATTACCGCCGCCACATTCCAATAGAGACACCGTATTATATATTACGTGATCAGTTCAATTTGTAAATAATGGCAATACGCTGTATAGTAAGAAGGCGAGTCACTCACTCAAGCCGTGACAGAGTTACTGGCGTCGACAAAGAGACTGCAGTCCCCCATATCAGCCCATATAAGCCCATATAATCCCATATATTGATCTTGGTAGGGGGCTGTAGCTGCCTGCCATCATCGTCGACGAGCCTAGAGTTAATGTCCCGGAAATATATACACCTGATCTTGCATGGTTCTCCAGAATCGAGTACACTCATCATCTGCAAAGCTGGATCTGACAACAAAGAAATGTATTCAGTTGTGTTTTGGTATCGAAAAAAGCGTCCTGAAACGAGCGACGGGATCGTCGTTCTTGTCATTCCACACCTGAATAGCGTTGGAGGCAATACAACCATTGAGGATGTCATATTTACCCTTGACACACTACTCAATTTCATGTCGAACGCGGACCTAGAAGGAGAGTGTTCTTGCCTTCGTCGAAATGGATGGTGCCGTCAATCGGCGAACTCGTTCTGACAGTATAACTGTCAGCCCCGCGATTCTGGTACCATCTATCCTTGAGAAATGAGTCCTATAACAGAACCAAACAAAAGTAGGCAACTCAGTAACTTCGTTCTGCTATTCCCTTCGGCCCGTCGACATCAAGTTTGCTAAATGCAATATTGCCGAATTGATCCACTAATTTCTCCGCATCAGGTACAATCTTTCTGCATTCCGGCACCACTCGGCTGTGAACTTGATAATTGTAACGTGGTCACTCGTTACGACATCTTCTTCGACTTTAAGGGCTATGAGCGTCCCCGTGAGATTGCTTGGAAAACAACACAGAATCTATCGTCAAGGAAGTCTGATATATATCTGAACTTGAGATGGAGCTTTTGACAGCAGCCACGATGCCGTGTTAATGGGGCTAGATAATAACCACAGTCACGTGCGCTGCAAGTGCGCCCAAAAAAAAATATGTATGTATGTATGTATGAAATTTCAACGAAGATAACCTATAGAGTTCTATACTGAATTTCGAGAGATGTCGGGCGACAGAAACGTTGTGGGGATAGAACACGACCGAGTCACAAATGTATGTTACTGTAGCCACTTATTTTCGCAACAAGTCTAATTCTAGGTGTCGTCGACGGATTTTCCTGGCCACTACCCTGGAGAAGAGAACTCTTGGAGTATTGAAAAGTTCAAGCAAAACTTCGATATAAAGATCTCCCATCTGACTGATACAAGTATGAACTTTGATGTGATTGGTGTCGATGCATCTATTGCGAACGCATTTCGTCGAATCATGATTGCAGAGGTTCCATCCGTCGCAATAGAGACAGTCAATATTTGGACCAACACGTCCATTATTCACGACGAGGTTCTTGCACAGCGTCTTGGGCTTGTTCCTATCAAAGTATCACCTGATCTCATATCGTGGATTGATCCCGATCAGCAGGCGGAGGAAAAGGACACTATAGAGGATGTTTACAATACTTCAAATACTATTGTGTTCCAGCTCAACGTCAAGTGTGAGCGCAATCCCAACGCCCCAAAAGGTTCGACGGACCCCAACGAACTGTACATAAACTCGAACGTATATGCTCGAGACCTACAGTATGTGGCTATGGAGCAACAACAGCCATGGATGGATCCGATCCCCTCTGTTTGTAATCCGGATATTTTGCTCGCCAAGCTGCGACCCGGCCAAGAGATCTCTCTAACTGCATACGCCATCCTCGGCATAGGAGCCGACCATGCAAAGTTTAGCCCAGTGGCTACTGCATCATATAGACTGATGCCAGTTATCGACATTATCGGGGAGCCAATAACCGGTGAACTGGCCAAAAAGTTCCAGAAATGCTTCCCGTCAGGAGTAGTGGAAATCAATTCCAAAGGACACGCGTACGTTGCTGATGCCAGAAAGGATACTGTGTCCAGAGAAGTACTTCGGCATGAGGAGTTCAACGGACGGGTCCGACTAGGACGGCGTCGAGACCATTTTATTTTCAACGTCGAGTCTGTGGGCGCAATGCAACCAGATGAGATATTCCTCAAGAGCATCATCCAGCTGAGAAACAAGGCCAAGGAGCTGCTATCGTACGATCTGACCTCGGAATAAAAAGAAGCACGAGAGTTCTACTAATATAACTATGTAAATGTGTGTATGGTTTACTTGTGACATAGCTAAAAGATTAAATATTATATGAACACAAAAAATAATATAAAACACGCGAGAATTCTCAAAAAAATTTCTTGTCAGAATATATTAGCAGCCAGAGGTTACGTTGGCTCTCTGCGCAAACAAAAAATAAAACACACCCTCATCATACAATATTCATCAGTCATTCATTATCCAAGAGGACACACCCGGAATGCAATGGGCATCACGCAGCAGTCCTTCAAGCTTCTTTCGACCAGTCCAAATATAAATACACGCCGATCTTTGCCAGTGGCACAACAGAACAGTTATACAGCCACTTGACATGCAATGCAACTCATACAAGAAGCCTACTGGTGCTGATAGTCTGGGGGAGGCCCGAACTGGCTGGACAGCAGCTCTGCATCAGTTGGAGCATGCTGCTCGTGGGCAGCCAGAGTGGTCGCGACCGACAGCTCTACAGTATTCATCGCCAGTGCACCAGGATCATGACCTAGTTGAACATGGCTTGGCGAGGAGGGCCCTGCCAGAGCAGATCCACCGCCAGGCCCCATATAAGCAGCGGTAGCATATGGCCCAGGAACATCTGAGCCAAGAACGATACCAAACATATCTGGCCGCTCATCAAAGAGCTGCTTGATCTTCTGCCTGCAGGCCTCTGCAGTGACACTTTTTGATCGAAGCCGAGACAGTTCAGTCGCAATGTAATCCCACTTGGCCTTTTCGCCCTCTTCCAGCATTTCCTTCAACTGGTGAGCATCGTCCGTTTCCCATGCCACAGCACCACCGCCCTGTTGGCCGATCAGCACCTGATAGCGGTTACGAGCTGCCAGTCCAGATGGAATACTAGCAGCCTCAGCTATTTCGGGCCACGACTTGCCCTCCCCTTTCTGTTGGAGGATGATCGAATCCTGTTCTGCAGAGTACTTGCTCTTTTTTTTGTTTCGAGACTGCTGGTCCGGCTGGAGCGCAATAGGATTAATGGGCACAGCAGACGCCAGTGGGGGTTGAGGCACCTTCAACGGCAGCACCGACGGTCGTGTATACTCACCAGTTGGCGATATGGTGTCAGAATCGGTAGTGATGAGACCGACCTGCCGTTGCTGCCATCGCGGAATTTGCTCTTCGCCAGTCTCAGTAAACATTGGCAGTGCCGTGGCGGTCGACGAGTCTATAATCATGTCCTCAATGGTGCGCTTCGAGGCAGTACGGCGCCTCCGTGGCCCGCGAATCCCAGGCGGGGGCCTGCTGGACGATGCGACAGGTCCTATAGCAGCGTATGTAGGAGTATATTGAAATGGCTGGGAAGGCGACGACGGGCCAGACTGAACACCAACAATTTGGTGTTGCTGTTCGTGGTGTACCTGCTGTTGGAGCTGTTGGTGTTGGAGCTGTTGATGAAGCTGCTGTTGCTCCTGGAGCTGCTGCTGCTGTTGCTGTCGATGTTGTTGGAACTGTTGTTCATGCTGCTGCTGCTGCTGCTGCTGCTGTTGGTGCAGGAGCTGTTGTTGTTGCTGCTGCAACGACGGAGGCTGTCTTGCTTGGTACAGTGATGGATGTGCAACTGGAGGTGACGGGAGAGATGATGAAGAGTAATACGGAGAGATCTGCGTACCGACTTGCAAGACTGATGGTTGGTATTGGACAGCACCAGAGACAGGGCCAGAAGGCTCAGAGATAGACGAATAGGAAGCACCACGGTGATGTGCTGACGGCGGTGACATGACGAGTGATCGCGAGGGATAAGATCGGTAGTGAGGAGGTTGGCTATGCAGAACCGAGGTAGGCGAGCCTATGAGAGTCGCCTGGCGAGCAAGCTCCTGTCGGGGCACGCCAGACACTCCTGACAAGGAGGACATAGCCTGGTCACTAGCAGAAGCGCCAGAAACCACCGCACCTGTGGGAGTCACAGTTGGAGGCAAATCCGTGTACGGGCTGTATGAGTAGGCCTGGTGCTGGAGAGATATCTGATGAGCCTGGGCCTGAGCCTGGGCCTGGGCCTGGGCCTGAACCTGAGCCTGAGCTTGAGCTTGAGCCTGAGCCTGCGCCTGAGCACGCTGAGGCGATCGTTGAGACGACTGCTGAAGGGGTGTCAGGATCTGAAGCTGGCCAGGCTGTTGATGGAGATGCTGCTGTTGCTGCTGCTGCTGCTGCTGCTGTTGTTGCTGTTGTTGTTGTTGTTGTTGTTGTTGTTGTTGTTGTTGTTGGTGTTGAATCTGATGATGCTGATGATCAGCGTCAAACGAAGTCGCGGAAGGAGTGGTTGAGGCGTCCTGAACAGGATGGTGGGGATCCTGAGAAGGATTGGACGCAGACAGGGGGTTCTGAGGGTCCTGGGGATCATCGTGACTGTCGTAGCGGAACTCAAGTAGGCCATGGTCATCGTTGTGGCCAGGATCCGTCATACCTTAGGAACAACGTGGCAGGCAGGTCGCGCACGCACAGGGTCTAGACACGCGATAATAGTACAGTACCAAGATGTAAGCAGATGTAGCCGATGCAATGGTTCATACGATGCAAACACTGTTGTACACATGCGGAGATGTGGATGCAAAACAGGGGAAAATACAGGGTAGCCAACTATGAGCAGATTCAACATGCGAAAACGCCTTGTCGACGCGAAAACAAATACCACCCGACGCGTAACAGTGCACAACAGACAGAGACCGCTAAACCGAAAGGAAAAAAGAGAGACTGAGCAGAATCAGAGTCAACAGTATCTGCGGACCACAATGGTGCAAGAACCAAATTTGCAATCCAGAAACTCAGCAGTCCAAAATCTGGAGATCCAATAGCTGCGATGGTCTAGTTTCTTAGAGAGACCTGAGACTGGCAACTAGCAATATAGCAATTCTAGTAATGTGGTATTCTAGTAATCCAGAAATCCAGTAATTGAGGGTCCAGAAACGGTGCAGACCTGCTTCAGTAATCCAGAAACGGTTCTTCAGTAATCCAGAAACAGCACTTCAATAGTCCACTAATCAATCCACTAACTCAATCAACTGATTCAACCCAGTAATTCAATCCAAAATCCACACACACACAGAGCACAAAAATCACAACCAAACAATCCACCCAAACAAAACGCCAAACACGAAGGAGCGTACACTAGCAAGCGAGCGAGCTAGCGAATTAAAAAAGTAAAACGGTAAAAAGGTAAACACAAATACAGGCGAGAGCACGCACAAGCCAGCGGTCGACAAAATCCAGAGAACCAGGCAGATAGGCACGAGGCAGGACGGTCACAGCAACTCACAGAAGGCTATACACAGCACCAGGGAAGGAGGAGTCGAGAGTAAAACTCAGGTGTCGAAGCACCACAGAAGAGAGTAGGCAAAGGGGGAAAACTGGCAGTTAGCGACCGCGACAAGACTCTAACACAAAAAAAAAAAAAAAGGGAAAGAACCCGTCCGCAACCGGCGACAATAGGCCACACCACCAACCACCATCAACAATCAACAGGCCCACACCAGTGAGCACCAAGTTTCTTTTTCAGGCAGCCCTGGTGGGTCACTGCCAAGGTCGATTGGCGCGCGCCAGACCGGAATCTTAACTCTAAACCGAGCAGCTTCGCACTCACCTTTTTCACCACCCGCGTGCTGCCAGTGCGGGTTTTGGACCACCGGCGTAGACAGCCCGGCCAAAGCACATGGGACGAGCAGCGCACCACTTTGAGCTGCTCGCGAAAAAAAAAAAAAAAAACACGGCCCACACGGCACCACCGCACACAATTGCACACAGTACCGGTTCAGGGGCGCTACAAGTCACGAACCACAGTCGGCACAGGGCACTCGGGGCGTCAGATAGTGGGAAAACCGCTCCTGCGCTCCTGAAATGGGGGCCTAGTGAGTGGTGATGTCAAGGATATATTTACTAGCGCCAGATGTGCAAGGGGGGGAAGGGCGCGCGGCAGCAGCAGCAGCACCACCACCACCACCACTACCACCACCACCACCAGCCAGGGCACAGGCGTGGACTGAGGGTACGAGGGTCAGGAGTGCCTGGGGGTTGGTGCCAGGGGGGTGCTGCACTGCTAAACTTGGCCGCCACGGCTGCAATTGGCGATACAGGCAGTCCGATTGCGGGAACTGCCGGCCGCCTACTGCGGTTTCGTGTAGCATTGGCGCACTGCAGTCCACTCTTGACGGTGTTGTGCGGTGCCTTGAAAACAATCAAGCCAAAAAGTAACCATGGCAGCCGTTGCGCGCCCTAGCCCGCGCAGCACTGTATATATATTAACATATTGAACGTTGGCCGTTTCACCAGCACCGGCGTGCTGGCCAGCGCAACAATGCCCAGCAGCCCACTTGCCGCGTTCTCACTCAGGCAGTGCGTGCCAGGCTAGCAACCGGGTCGCTCGCCTGGACCCGTCGCGGTATGCTCGCACGGGAGGACAGATGAGCTCAACTGGATATGAACCTAATTTGGCCACCAGCGTCGGCAGACAATAGAGATCGGCACGCAGCAGCCTAGACATGGTAGATCAGATGCACTCTTGACGCACAACACAGTACACTGGCCTGTAAAGCAGATGCGCTGGTGTAACAGGTCATATCAACCTGCACAACAGGCATTTAGCAACAACCACAACAATCACCGCAGCCACAACAGCATCACAACAGTAATCACAACAGCAACAGCATCACATTAATACCACTGCCGTACCTACTAAAGCAATACCATTGAAGTACCACTGAAGAACTACTGAAGAATTACCGAAACAGTTCAAAAGTACCATGCCGGTAACTAAAGCACCATCCACAGCAGAACTGAGCAGACTCAGCAGAACAGTACCGTAAGTAGCCCTCTGCTGCAGGCCGTCCGCGTTAGTGCAACAGCGACACAAGGAATCGTAGCAGATACCGCAGAAAGTGCCGGTTCGGCATCTGGAAACTGCATAATCCGCCGCCTGGCTGCCGTTTCGAGCAGTTTCGCCATGTCGCTACGTCCCTGCCGAAACGGCCTGTTCAGCTGCTCGCGGATCCACTTGCAGCGGCTCGGGCAACTCGTCCTAGGCCAGACGCTGTCAGATCGTCATGCAAGTGCGGACGTTGCCGCTGGGCCACCTGATATCGGCAATTGACTTGTTTTCTGGGCTATTGCGCTGGACAAAGTTTCTGATGAGCAGCTTATAGGCAGCAACTGTGACTTCGTAATGGGTAGTGTTTTTGTTGCGGTGGTGGCAGTTGGAACTGGTGTGCTCGGTGGCTACAATCTGGACTGGTGGATGTCGCAGTCTGCGGGCGCAATGCGTCTCTGCTGCCTGGTCCCGCCGGCTGCATCTGTACGTGATCGAGAGGAGATCGCCGTCAGCTGCGACGCCAGATTTCGATCCGATCCATATCGATCGTGCGTGAGATCCGAATGCTCCGAGTGCAGTGTCCACGTCCAAGTGCGCAGCAGTTGCCACCCGGCGGAATGGCAAGATAGTATCGGGTGCTCTGCATTCCACTAGGCCATACTGTATTTCTCTTGCGACTCCGTCACCGCGCTGTTGGCGTGGATACTGGGATGAAACACCTTGAAATCGAACGAGTCTTGATGCAAGTTCCTAGTGTGGCGCGAGTCCCATGTCCGCCAGCACCCCTGAACCAGTCTGTCAGCCAATCCCCCCGTTCAATCGTTGCCAAATTTACCACCCAACCGCCCCGATTGCCTGCTTGCTCTGTTTATCCAGTTCTGCCCAGTGCACAGTGAGGGCCACTCAGGTCGCCTCTGCCCTTAATTGGGCACTGCACCGACTATCACGGTTAATGGCAATTAGCTATAGCGGCAGCTGTCAAAAATATTATTTATGTGCGGTTCATCGGCTCACTAGTGCGTGGCTGCTGGTGTGCTACAGTGGACATAGCACACTGCTACCCGACAGACTCTTGCAATTTGGGTGCTGATATGCCGTCAAGGGCTTGCTAGCGCCAGTTAGTGCTGGCAAGCACCTCCGCCAGGGCAGGCCAGTCGTGCGCCGTCGCATCTGCGTAAACTGCCGCCCTGTACAGCCGTCATCCACAATCGGGGAGGGGTCCACTGCCGCCTGCTCGTACCTGGCCACAGCAGATCCGACCAAGTGGGTCACTGCTGCATCCGGACCCACCACTAGATCAGCGCGCCCTAACAACCAGCACTGAGCAGCATCGGCTGGCGTTGCGGAGCCGGCTGCTGGTGGTGCTGGGCGGCCGAAATGGCGTCGCACAACCGAGTCCTACCGACCGGTTGAGCCCTGTGGAAAGTAGGAGTCTGAAATAGATGCGCCGGCGAGGCTTTGCATTAGTAGCTTCGATCTCCTTGTTTGGGGGTGTGGGTGACTAGTTTCCTTCGACTAGACTCGAAGACCAGCCACACATAAACATCTCGCTGCCATTGGCTCTCCGCTGTCTTACACGCTGTCGCGAGCTTTCGCACTCGTGGCTGAGTGTGCCAATTGTGCTACAGACGTAGTTGTGTCGAGCTGCTGTTTTTTTCTCGTCTGCTATCATTACCAGACTCACCGTTAAACTGTGCTCCTGCTGGTGTCCAAGTCGGCTCTAGTGTCGTGTGTGCGGAGCGGACCCTGCATGAGGAGGTGGGGTACAGCAATTCTGTTGCACAGGCTGACGACGAATGCCAGATACTATACACCGTACCCTTTTTTTCGCTCTTGTCTGTATTAGCTCGTATTAGAATTACTGCTTATGAGGGTAGTGTGTTTATATGCGAACGAACCCTTGGAATCCGCTGAGGCTTTCGAGATTAGTGCTGTCAATCTGCCTGTATGCCGCTTATGCACGATAAAGCTGTGCCTGGCGGTGCGGCACAGCTGTCAAAACTGCAGGCCAGATGGCAACCCACTGAACACACAGATACTGGACAGTGGTATCTAGACGGGGTGCAGTAGCTTGCAAACAACTCGACCGTCCCACAACATGCTCAGCGGCATGACTTTGTTCGTGACATACCCTTAATGTTTTAGTGTGGCCTAAATGGGCTTAAACTATTGATCTAACTTGGCCCTTGCCTAGAAGCGCTCAACATGCTCGCTAGTTCCTAATGCAACGACACACGCAAACACCCCCCATAAAATATTCCCTGAATGCGCCTACAAATATGCATAGATCTAAAAAACCTTTTTACCCTCTGAAACTGGAGATAGACAAAGATGTAAGACTAGAAAGAAAGATAGAAAGCAACTGCTCAGTAGTTGGGCGAAACAAGCACATGTCTCAAGTGGAGCATACCTGTAATATATTAGTTCGCGAAAGTGGACCAACTAACTAATTGTCACCATCAGTCATTACTGGCGACGGTAGCTACAACAGCTAATAACGCTCAAACACCACGCGCCTAGCTGTTGACCGTATGATGGCTAGATATGACCTGAACTATCCAGAGCCCACCGAAAGTGGCTGTTGTAATTCTATTGCGCGGGATGTGGATGTGGCGTTCGAGCTGCAGTTGTAGTTAATTTTATAAAAAGCACTGTCACACGAAACTTCAAATACAGCTGCCCATAACAGCGCCACAGAAGGGTTAAGAGCCAGGTGCAGTGTCCAGAGCAAGGAGCAGAGCCTGATCGCTGCATGCAGCAACGCTACAAAACAGGCAAACTCGGTTTCCAGCCATTTGTCGACTGACTGAGCCTTCTGGCCAGATTCAGCGCGCTTTGGCAACCTTGGGGATCGCGTTGGGCCGGTGCGCTCGCTCCATGTGACCTGCCGTTTTGGTTCCAACGGCTTGGCCCGATCAGGCAGGCAGTTTTGTGGGGAATTGCCCAGCTCGCCTATCCCACATGACACCTGCACGCCACATGCTCCGATACGGCCCTCCAATGCTATGGTAGTTGCTGGCCGTATAAATAGCTAATCAGCTGCTGTGGGCACTGCTACTAAATTACGACCGTTGTCAATGTCTGCCAAGGGTCCCAGTGGTCGCCACGCTGACCCAGCACTGTTACTCAAGCAGAATCAAGACAACAGGCCGGATCCTAAATCAGACGCCAATGCAGGCACCCGTCCGGACAACAGACCAAGGCCCATGGTCTCTGCTGTATCGCCTGTTATCAATAAGTTCCTGTCAGGCCACCCCAACAAGAATGGCATCAAGACTCATGTTCAGCTGACCCGCGACGGAGGCAAGACGAGCCCATTCAAGAAACGCCAGGACCAGACAAGCTGACTCTCCCGTCCCGTGAGTTCCCTCACTATACAGTTGCATAGCATCGGTTGACTCATAAGTCTTGTCATAGCTGTGTGAGACCCGGTTTACACTTGATATGCAATTTATTTACGGGTTTTAACCGTTTATCTGCCCCTGTTTCACTGCTGCCAGTGTTGTCAGGGGTCTGACACGCACAACGCACACTTATCAGCACAAAAAACATCGGGTCGGCATATTGGGGTTTGCAGGTCACTCATTATTTAATTTTTCTGTGGCTAGCATTTATTGATTCTCCCCTTTTTACATCCAGAATTGGTCTGTAGGGCCATTATCTGATATTGTTAGGCAGACTCATCAGATAAGAATATGCACAGTAGATATGTTCTTACTGAGTGGTAGAACTGTACCCTCGGATACAGACTATTCTGAACACTATTTTGACCCGACTGGCTGGAATTATATATGCTGCATTTGTCTTGCGACTGCGTCGCGCTGTGGCAACTGCTACGCAGTTGTCGTCTACGGCGAGCGGCAGCATATTCCCTACTAGTTTGTTTCAGCCAAAACAGGTCTATAGGATCTATCTTCATACATGTGCAAATAGAAATAGCAAAAAATGAAAATAACTTACTTAACGCTGCGTTTCAATGCGTACATACACCGGCATTTCGATAGAAATGCCCTTGTTGAGACCTGTAATCAGGTATGTCAGCTAGCCAGCTGCTTATTTATTGAAGTCATCTCTAGTGCCCCCGATTCAACCACGCTGAGCAGTCGTGAATCTATAATTTTCTTAATGAAATATTGTTACACAACCATTCGTAGCTAGTTAATAGGATACTTGTTCGGTACTGTCTCATGGTGTGGCCCGCTTTGTTATAATACAGATGTGATGCTATGCGTGCTAGATGCCCCGCACAATTATATGCATCGATCTACTTTTACCCCCTCCCTTCTGCATCACTTTGATCCTTAGCATATTGATCCTCCATGTTCACGTACTTCAGTTCCGCTATAGGAGCTCTTTTGCTTCATCTCTCGACTTCGACCTTCCTCTACGGTAACGGCAGAGTTCTTGGCTGCTCGTCGATTCTCTATAACTCGGTTGCAGCCCCCACAACGTTCAATGCGCCGGTGGTTCTGGCAATAGTTGGGACCACTCTTGTAATCAAAGGCTATGCCCCCCAATATCTACCCGACTACTCCACAGTGACTGCTCTGGCTCCATTTGGGCCCTATACGACTCTTATTGCGGGTCTGTTCACGGGAATTGGAACAAAATGGGGCTCTGGATGCACCTCAGGACACATGCTGTGTGGACTGGCTCGGCAGTCTGTGAGGTCTCTAGTAGCTACTGCGACCTTTTCCTCGGTAGCGGCGCTTGTTTGCTGGTATTACGGCACTGCTCCACTGTGTGGAGATGTCCCATGCCATACGCTCGTACACCCATCTACATCACAGACCTCCAGTCTGCTTGCTCTGGCGATAGCTAATGTGGTGACTTCACGCGTGCTGAGGGCCCATGTTGGCCAATCCAGGTTTGGTCAAACCGTAATTTCGCTGTATTCGGGTACCCTATTTGCGTTGGGCCTGTTGATATCTGGCCTGGCGTCTCCTGCCAAGACGCTCGGGTTTTTGGCGCTGGTACCGCCAAAGTTGGACCCGTCGCTCGCAATGGTGATCCTATTTGGCATTGTGCCCAATCTGCTCGAGATCATCTTCACCGGATATAACCTTCCGAGCGGTGCTGCAGTTCCAGCCTTTAATTTGCCATCTGCTAAAGATGTCTCACCGAAATTAGTTGTTGGTGCTGCCCTTTTTGGCGTGGGGTGGGGTCTCTCTGGCATTTGTCCCGGTCCCGGAATTATCGCTGCTGTGTTGAACGGAATCCAAGGACTTTTATGGCTGGTAGGCTTTTTTGTGTCCTATTCATATGCCCCGACGTGGTAATTAAACAGAGTTTGTAACCATTCTTCATATGATCGCTAGACATATCTACAGGGATGTGACCCCGGCACTTATTTTTGTTTGGCCCAAACTACATGGCACATGAGTAGCTCTAAAGAAAATAGCCATATCGGCACTCTAGACCAGCTGTTTGCCGAAGTTGAGCACGATCTTGTCAAACAAGGCGACTTTTTTGAAATAGAACTCAGACAGCCGTCTTCAAATGCGACCAATCTCTCTTCAAAGCTCTCATTCAGCGTTGAGGAAGAAAGGAAAGTAGTATCCAAGTTCGACAGATATCTGCTGATATATTTGTGCTTCATCTATGTGTGCTCATGCATCTGTAAGAATGATATTGGTAACGCTGAGTCGGCGGGCATGGCCTTTCAACTGGGCCTGTCAGACGACCTATATAGCGACATTCTAACTGCTTATTACATCGGATACATTGTTATGCAATGGGCTGTATTTTTATGGAAAACAGCGTCACCACGTCGATACATACCGGCAGTGATACTGTTGTGGAGCATAGTATCGATCAGCATGGCTGGGATCCACACTTTTGCCCCCATGTTTGTTGCCAGACTGCTTCTTGGCGTCTTGCAAGCGTTTTACAATCCGGGAATTTATTACTACCTGTCTTCTTTCTACTTTCGGAATGAATTGGCTAGGCGAATTGCCCTATACATGTCGTGCTCACCGTTCTCTGCCATTATCACCGGCGCTTTTTCGTATGCTATTACAGAGTATCCGTCCAAAATGATTACCCCATGGAAGCTTATTTTTATCGTGGGCGGAATACCAGGCATAATTGGCAGCTTTTTTGGCTTTTATTTCCTTGTCAATCGGCCCCAGTCTGCAAGGTTCCTCACTCAGAAAGAAGCCGACATTGCAAAGTATAGGTACATGGCTCAAGGAAATAACGACCAGGAGTCGCCCACTGTGACTCTGAGCTTCGGGGAAATATTCTCCTCTCTGTTGGATTTGAAGTGTTGGTTTACTTCACTTATATGCTTGTCTCACAATGTGGCTTCTGCTCCTCTTCCTATATTCATGCCCGACATAATAGAATCGCTTGGGTTCAGCAGCTCGAGCGCAGAGGCCTTCACTATTCCGCCATACGTCAGCGCTATTCTTGCAATGCTTGTTACCTGTTATGTCTCCGACAAGACAATGCAACGGGGACTCATGGTGACCCTAGTTTCTTTTATTGGAGCTGTCGGCTATGTTGTTCTTGGAGTCACGAAAAGCCCTATTTCGAGATACGTGGGAGTCTTCCTAGCTGCCGTTGGTGTCTACGGCGCTCAGCCGGTGAATATGTGCTGGGCAGGTGACAACCAGGGCACTCAGTCCAAAAAAGGGGCCGGCTACGTTATACTACACGTGGTTGGCGAACTGGGCCCTATTATAGGCATGCGGATTTTCCCCAGATCGCAGCGTCCATACTACTTACAGGGATGCTGGATATGTGCTGGGTCCTTGATATTTTCAGGCTTGGTGGCGGTGATAAACCGCTACTATCTGCTGCTTCTGAACAGGCGCCTAGATAGGAAGTACGGTGCGAATACAAAGAGTAGTGCAGCCATTGCAAGCGAGAAAAACCCCAGTTTTCGGTATATACTATGAGAGTCATGATGCTCCATCACCGCTATCAGATATATACATAAATAGTGAATGATCACGATTACAATTTTATGACAATTACACAGCGCGACAGAGCTACAGGACCTGAAACCCACGCCGGAACTCATGTGACATACATCTAGCGACTCCGTCACACTACATGTTAATAACTGCTACGTGATTGATTACCTAAGATCGAAACTTCATGTACAATAGAGAAAATATCTAAGGTGCATTTCGCTACTATATGATAATATTACCCATACATACGTGACCGACTATTTACAGCTTTGGAGCGCCGTTGGTGAAGAGCTCAATGGCAGCAGCAGAAATAGCAGGCGTATTGCGCTCCACAACGGTAGTCACAAATATGACCTTGCTTCCCTCTTTCCAGGCCGTGACTCGCAGCGTTTCACCAGGGAACACATGTCCCGAGAATCGCACTTTGATGTTCTTGAAAACACCAAACTTGTCCACCAGCAGCCGAGCAGAAATGCCCATGCTGCAGAGACCATGGAGAATGGGCCGCGGGAAATTGCCAACTGCAGCGAAGTCTGGATCGATATGCAGAGGATTGAAGTCGCCAGACAGTCGGTAAAGAGCCGCCTGGTCCTCCGACGTCTTGAAGTCGATCGTATAGTCAGGCGCTCTACTGGGAGGCTTGTTTGCAGCAGTAATCGCACCACGGTCTTCTCCCTTGGTCTTTCCACCAAAGCCCCCACTGCCCCTCAGGAACACAGAGCTGACATTGTAGAAAATAGGCTCACCCGTCTCCTTGTTGCGCGAAGTATACTCGGTCACCAATACAGCCGCCTTTCCTTTGTCAACAACGTCCAGTACGTTGTAGTCGGTCTCAAGCGTGGCCGCCGGCGGAATTGGCCATTTCTTAATCTCCAGATACTGCTCGCCGTGCAGCAGCTTCATGGGATTGAAGTTGGGGACCAGTTTGCTTATATCTGGAGATACTGTGAAGGACGGGATGACACCAATAGAGGGCACCGGACCAAAATCGTCGTGCGACTCGTATGTGTACTTGAGGTCCTTTGCACCAGCACCAACACCAAGGTTATAGAGGATGATAGTGTTCTGATCGTATGTATAAGTGCCAACATCGCGTGGTCCGGCAGAGGGCTCTGGAGGCAGGTTCTCGGCGTCAGCAGCAAGCTCAAACAGCGCCATGTTGCTTTCCTGAGCGCTCTCGGGATTAGTGGCACGCCCATCATCAAAGTCGGTAATCTTGGCCCACTTGGCAGCCACACTCTCCACTGGCAGCCCGTTCGACACGTTGAATGCGTGGCCACCAGTCCGCTGCCAGCGAGTCTTTGCGATCCAGCCAGCACCCGTTTCGAACAACTGCCCAGTGACAGGCGACTTGTCCGAGGTCAGAGCCAGCACTAGAGGCGCAATGAACTCGGGCTTAAACAGCTCGAGCATCTCCTCCGTGAACACGCTGCTCGTCATATTGGTGCCCGCAGTAGGTGCGATGGCATTAACCAAGATGTTGTACTTCTTGCCCTCCAGAGCGAGCGTCTTGGAGAGACCCAGAATACCCAGCTTAGCAGCTGCATAGTTGGCCTGGCCAAAGTTACCATAGATCCCCGACGTGGACGCCGTGTTGACGACCCGGCCGTACTTTTGTTTGAGGAAATACGGCCAGGCAGCCTTGGTCACCGAGTAGGTGCCGAACAAATGCACCTCTTGAATGATGTTCCACTCTGCGTCTGAGATATTGGCGAATGACTTGTCGCGGATGATGCCTGCGTTGTTGATGACTATGTGGACAGTCCCAAATGCGTTGACAGCAGTCTGCACTACTGCCTCGCCATTTACAACGTTGTTCTTGTCAGCCACCGCCTCTCCACCAGCTGCCTTAATCTCAGCCACAACCGCCTCAGGGTTTCCAAGATCGTTGACCACCACTTTGGCGCCAAGCTTAGCAAGCGCAATCGCATAGGCGCGCCCAATTCCGGCCCCACCACCCGTCACAACTGCCACCTTGCCCTTGAAGTCCACAGGCTCTCCCTGCGGATTCGGAGGCAACCCAGTCGACTTTTCGGCAACCGCTAGCAGATCTTTAGGACCGGTCGGGAACTCCGATCCGGCTCCAAAATCCTCGATCTCGTCCCATCGGTTGAGCACAGCAGACGGCGTGAACGAGTCGTCGCCCTTGAACACGACACCATGCGATCGTTCCCAGCGCAACTTGGTAACTGCACCAGCACCAACCTCGTAAATTCCCCACGACTCCTGGGTGTTCTCGTGTACTAGATAGCCGACTACAGGAACCACGTACTCGGGCTTGAGTTTGTCAAGTACGTCGGGAGGCAGAATCGTCTCCGTCATACGAGATGCCGCCAGAGGCACGATCGTGTTGGCAGTGATGTTGTACTTGGCACCCTCCTTGGCCAACGTCTCTGTGAACCCGACCAGGGCCAGCTTGGCAGCAGAGTAATTGGCCTGGCCAAAGTTGCCGTACAGACCGGCTGCCGAAGCTGTGTTGATAACGCGGCCAAACTTTTGCTTGCGGAAGTATGGCCAGGCTGCACGAGCCACCTTATACGAACCAAACACATGTACCAGGTGCACAAGCTTCCAGTCTTTGTCGGTCATGTTCTTGAACGACACGTCGCGCAGAATGCCTGCGTTGTTGATAACAATGTGCACTGTGCCGAACGCTTTGACAGCCGTCTCGACGATCTTGTCGCCGTTCTCGACCGAGTCGTAATTGGCCACCGCCTTTCCGCCGAGCTTGATAATCTCGTCCACTACATGGTCGGCCACCCGCTTGCCGTCGCCAGCATCAGCCTCTCCTTTGAGGCTGCCTCCCAGGTCGTTGACCACCACGGACGCTCCTCTTGCTCCAAAGAAGAGCGCGTATGCCTTTCCCAGACCACCGCCGGCGCCTGTGACGACCACCACCTTGTTATCGAATCGCAATTCTGCGGCCATCGCTAAGTGTGGTGATGATGATGATGATGAAAAATGTCAAGTGTAAGAAGCCAACTTCCGGTGGACAATTGGGGTTATATATATGTATGCATGTGGGGACGATCCCCTAAAGTCTGGAGAAGCCGACGGTCAGCCTCGGTGCCATGGGTTAGGGCCCTGTCCTGCACATAGTGTGGAGAATCACCGATGCACGCCAGAGTTAGGCCCAGAACAGCAGAAGGTCAAGATTCCGGGTAATATTTTTGATAAACGCCGGCTCAACTATTGAGATAGCAGCTGGGGCATTGTGTGGCATTCTTGGTGTCTGCCTGCCACTAGGAGGTTTTGAAATAGCGCGATGAAAGGGCCGGAACTACTGTGCATATCACATGGGCACGGTATTTCTGGCTGCCGAGGTCCGGCATGCGATGGCCGGATTGCCGCATTCGCAGTACACACGGCTGAACTAGGCCGATAACCGTTCGATGCATCACTTGCTCACTTCGTAACTGAAGCATAGTTCTTTCTTTCGTGGACGCTATCACAGTACCACGTTTTCGTATAGTAGAGGACGAGCATTAGTTCGTGTGCGTCGTATCGGAACGTTAGTCCCGTTGCAAATTGTTCACGTGACGTTCGGTTGGTCGTAGACGCCCAGGAAGTCGGCGTGATCCTAGCAGTCTGTTGTGTTGGGATCCACGACGAACTGCTCAGCGGCTACCACAGTGCGACAGAGTCCGCGAAAAAAAATCTCATGTTACTACTGTGACATTTTGCGATCGAAGCATACACAGACAGTACAACATCAGCGAATCACATCAGAGGCGCATCAGAACCATATAGGAAATCTGCCAGAACCACCCCGTGTGACGTACGACTGGTCCAATCACCATGTCTGACCCGTTTCCAGTCGCATCGGCTCCAGATATAAGTGAGTAGTTGCAGATATGTTCAAACTGACATCAAGTTCGTGCCAACCAGAAAGACGCACATGTTGAGACGGTGCTGAAAGACCTGCTGCTGGCGGTATTGAGACGCTGGAAGGGCTCCAGATTCGTCCACAGTTACGATTCCCAACTGTCCACATTGACAACTGCGCTGTACCTGACCCTGACGACACTGGTGGGGTCTCGCACTCTGGGTGAAGAGTACTGTGATCTCTACTACACCACGCCGAGCGGCAATCTCCCGTCTGTCGGGAGACGGATCGCTTACATCCTGTTCAGCACGGCAGGAGGAACTGTTCTCAGTCGATACACCTCGAAACTGCGCACGCGATTGGGCCAATGGGTAGACGCAAACCTACTAGAGAGTCGGGACAGTAACCTGCGCACCAAAGTGCTGCGCGCATTCAAAGCAGTTTTGGAGATTGCGACCGACGAAGCCATTCTCACTTTGCATCTGGCTGTTTTCTATTTCTACGGCAGATACTACAATCTATCCAAGCGGGCTTCAGGTCTTCGCTACGTATGTATTGACTGATGAAGCTGTTGCGGGGCTAACTATAGTCATTTGGCCATCGGGTCAACCCTCTGGAACTACGAGGCAGCTACGAGTTTCTCGGTCTCTTGATTGCATTCCAGTTCGCCTCAAAGTTGCTGGCTGAGCTGCGTGATATATTTATGTCTGGCCAGTCACAGGTAAAAGTGAGTCAGCCAAAAGCCGATGTCCTCTTGAAGAAGCAGCTCAATTTGGCGGATCCATCTGTGCTGCCATACATCCCAGAGTCATCTCGCAAATGCACACTTTGCCTTGAGTACATGACGTCGCCAACAACGACACTATGCGGGCATGTTTTCTGCTGGACGTGTGTAACTGAGTGGTGTCGGGAAATGCCTGCATGCCCGTTATGCCGACAGTCGTGTCGTGAGCAGAATCTGCTCCCATTGATCTAGGGGAAGGGGCTTTAGACCTTTGTAATCATTCAACATCCTCCAAGCGCATGGGTTTGCGCGATGATTTCAAATGTAACGATATTTTTGTGCTCTCATATGGACGCGAGCGCTAATATTGCGACTCCGCGGAGTGGGTCCCCCGCATGATGACTAGATGGCGCGGCTGTATTTGTAATATGCATATTAGCATGATTTCTTCGACAGGTACATATAATTCAGCATGGGACTCATTTTAACTCTAATCTGGATATTGAGAACGTATTTCACTTAAAAATATGGCCGATTGCGAGAAAAAAGATACGCCCTACACTGGGCCTGAATTGTCTGTGGAGCTGTCCGCTGATCGCGAGCCCTCGGTTGCTGAAACCGAAGAAGCTCCTGTTGTGACTGTGGCTCCCCCTCCAAACGGCGGATTCCGAGCTTGGTTACAGGTGTTTGCTGGGTTTTTTCTGCTGTTCAACTCGTGGGGTATTTTAAATGCATTTGGGCCGTTTGAGGCTTATTATGAGCTCGATCTTCTCAAGGACAAGTCGAGTTCTGCCATCTCCTGGATAGGGTCCGTCCAAGGCTATTTAATCGTGGCGCTTGGGATCTTCACGGGCCGTGCATTTGACGCTGGATACTACAAACTTGTTGTTTATTCGGGAACTTTTCTGGTTGCGTTCGGACTAATGATGACGAGTCTTGCAACTGAGTACTACCAGGTCCTGCTGGCTCAGGGGGTCTGCGTAGGTATTGGCTGCAACTTCCAGTTCATGTCGGGAGCGTCCATTATTCCACAGTACTTCACAACTCGACGAGCCACAGCAATTGGACTGGCAGTCACAGGCTCCTCTATTGGTGGTGTTATTTACCCCATCATGACTCGGCGCCTGATTGACCTTGTAGGCTTCGGGTGGACTGCGCGAATCGTGGGCTTTACAGCGCTTGGAACGAGTGCGATCAGCTGCTTAGTGCTGAAAACTAGGGTTCCACCTCGCAAATCAGGCCCTTTTATCGATTATGCGTCCTTGAAGGACGTCCCCTACCTGCTATTGGCATTGGGGGGCCTGCTTGGATTTATTGGCATCTACATTCCTGTGTTCTATGTGCCAACATGGGTGTTGAGCCTTGGATACGACCAATCAACTGCATTCTACATGTCGTCTGTGCTGAACGCCGGTTCAGTGGGAGGACGACTTTTGCCCAATATTTTTGCCGACAAGGTTGGCCCACTTAATATATTTATTCCCTGCGTGATTAGTCTGACAATAGTCACATGGTGCTGGATAGCAGTCGAGTCGCTGGCGGGTGTATATGTGTTTTCTGTGCTGTTTGGGTTCTTTTCCGGCAGCTTTGTGTCTTTGCCTCCATCTGTTCTGGCGGTAATGACACCTGATCTAAGCAAATACGGCACTCGACTAGGAATGTTGTTTTCCCTAGTAGCATTTGGGCTGCTTATTGGCGCCCCATCAGGAGGAGCGCTGCAAATAGATGATAATGGCAAGTTTCTCTATGCCCAAGTACTGGCTGCCACGGGGTTTACTCTTTCTAGTATACTTCTTATTGCCTGCAGATACTCGTTCAAGGGGTTCCGCTATGTTAAATGCTGAGGGCAAATCATTGTATAAAAAATAATAGACATCTATTGCATTGAACACGGGTTATCTTATATATCCTTTTTTTAATGCTAGGCTGTATCTAGAGTATGGATACTTTGGAGGGCCATAATTTAATCAACTTATGATTTGACTTCAAGTTGACTATCGTAACTTCTAGCAGCATATTCTCCTTATGTAAGCGATGCCCAATAGAGTAATCAGGGGGGGGGCGTCAGCCGTGCTATTACTAATGTTCCACAATTCGCTGCTGACTTGATTTCATAACTTCGCCACCGAGCGAACTGACAACTTTAAAAGATCGATAAAGATGGCGACGGATGTCCTTCCAGCAGCCAGGATCTGGCAGTTTCAAGCGTCTTTACACGAGTCGAAGCTTGCCCAGTCTCCAGGAATACATGCTGTCAGTCCGGTTGTGACATTCACAGATAAAGTCATTTTACCACCGTCAACGCTTGATACCCTTATAAAACAGCTATCGGACTCTAATGAGTTGCCTTCCCCGCTCATGTTTAGACTCACAAACCCTTCTAATGGCCAGTACACACATGTTGGAGTGAGGGAGTTCTCAGCTGAAGAGGGAATTGTATATATTCCTCCTGGGGTTGCGAGGAACATTTCACTAGAAGACAGAGATATCGTCACCGCTGAGCTGGTTAGTTTGCCAAAAGGCACTGCATTAACATTGAAGCCGGTTTCCAATCAAAGTGAGGATGATGCATCAATCGACTGGAAAGCTCTGTTAGAGGCAAAGCTCCACGGATCGTTCACGACACTCACGAAAGGAGATACATTGAGTATTCCACATCCTTCACAGCGGAACAGAACCTTTGATTTTGCTATTGAAGATCTCAAGCCAGCAGATGCGGTTTGCATCATCGATACAGACTTGGATTTGGAGTTCATACGGACGTCCAATACTTCGAAAATTGTGTCCAAGCGTCAAGATGTCATTAGGGTCGATCTCGGCGAAACTGTCCAGATCAGAGATCTCAACCAGGGAGAGACAGTCAAACTGATACTTCAAGCCTTTGACAAATCTAAGCCACTTAAAATTTCTACTCGTGAGATCATTCCGTCCAACAGCCATGCTTTTGTCTCAATATACGTCGGTGTGTCTGAGGCTGCAACTTCACCAGATTCATTTCTTTGGACCAATCTCCGAGAGAAGAGCGTGGACGACCTTGTCGTGGAGGTTTCGGACCCTAATTATAGAGGTGCAGACTCTATTTGCATACTGGTGGTGTCTCATGAGACTGTGTCATTAAGTTTGACAACATCACAAGACTCTGGCATCGTTCAGCAGTCTTCTGAGTCGGAATATGCTGATAAGCTGAAGTGTGACAACTGCCAACAGCTCATTCCCAAGCAATCGATGCAACTTCATACAACGTTCTGCTATAGGAACAATATTTTGTGTTCAAAGGGATGTGGTCGGGTGTTCAAGCGTAGTGAAGGGATTCCTGCTACCCATTGGCATTGTGACCGGTGTGATATGTTCGGAGATTCAGAGACTTTAAAGAAGCTCCATCATGATATGTTACATGTCGAATACAGCTGCATTGACTGTAATGAGAATTTTGATAGTTTGATTTCGTGCGCACGACATCGGGCAACGACATGCCCTTCTAAATTGCACATCTGCCGATTCTGCCACCTGCTGCTACCTCAGGAAGTTGCATCACCATCGGATAAGCTCCAGGGCCTGTCTGGGCATGAATCGTATTGTGGGAACCGGACTGTCGATTGTGAGCTGTGTAAGAGAGCTGTTAGACTGCGAGAGCTCGAGTCGCATATGGAGTACCATAATCTGCAGAGGCTCTCAAAGCCAGTGCCAGTAGTTTGTTCGAATCAAAATTGCCCAAGGATTATATCTGGGCCTGTTAATAATAATTTTGGCCTGTGTGGTGCGTGCTATGGTCCGTTGTATTCAACTGCTTTGGATACTACAGGTGCAAAGCTCAAGTCCCGCATCGAACGCCGGTATGTGTTACAGCTGACCAGAGGATGTGGAAATGCATGGTGTATGAACAAGTACTGCGCTACTGGAAACCCCGTTCCGGGTCGATCTATGGCAGAAATCATGTCGACTGATTTGCAGCATCTGCTAAAGCTGGCAAACAAGAATGAGTGGTGGTTTTGTGTGGACGAGGTGTCTACGAAGCGGATGTTGTTTGTGAATTTCGAGTCCACCACTGGTGTTTTCGACAGACCATGGCTGGCGCAAGCTATTGACCAAACTAAGGGCAATGAGCATGAAGCTCGGAGGTGGCTCGAGCTCAACTCTGTGAAGCGGGCAGAAAGCAGTTGACAAGAACCAGATCTACATATATACAAATATAATTCACGGTGACACCAGTGAGCCTGTGTATAAATTAATGCATTAGATACATCAATCACTTGAAGAACTTGGCGAGCGAGATTTGTCCCTCCTCATTACGAGACATGACTTTGGCGACTGCCAATTCACTGATGTTAGACCCCCCCCCCGAAATAAAAATATTCAAACAAAAACAAAAAGCAGCACTTACAAGTCCTCCTGGTTGACATGAACACGTCGCTCTCGGAGCGCGTACATTCCAGCTTCTGTACAGACACCTTTGACTTCAGCGCCAGAACACCCAGTCATCTTCTCGGCGATCTTGCGCAAGTTGATTCCCCTCGTCAAGTTCATAGACCGCGAGTGGATGCGTAATATATCAGTTCGAGCTTCCACAGTTGGCGGTGGGAACTCGATCTTTCTGTCAATACGGCCCGGACGGAGGAGCGCTGGGTCTAGGATGTCAAGACGATTAGTCGCCATGATGACTTTGATGTCCTTGGACGATTCAAATCCGTCCAGCTGATTGAGCAGCTCCAGCATGGTTCGCTGGACCTCGGAATCTCCACCGTTGCTGCCTTCCACTCGGCTCGATCCAATGGAGTCGATTTCGTCCATAAATATTATACTGGGGGCATGCTCGCGAGCCATCACGAAAAGCTCCCGCACCATACGGCTTCCTTCTCCAATGTACTTTTGCACGAGCTCCGACCCACTAACTCGAATGAACTTGCACTCCGTGTGGTGGGCCACCGCACGGGCCAGCAGCGTCTTTCCAGTCCCTGGCGGGCCGTACAGAATGACGCCCTTGGGCTGTGCGATGCCGAGCGACTCAAATAGCTCGGGATGTTTGACTGGCAGCTCAATCACTTCCTTGATCTCCTTTATCTGCTTGTCAAGCCCGCCCACCATGTCAAACGTGCTATCTGGAACCTTTTCCACCATCATGAGCGACACCAGTGGGTCCACCTTGTTGGGCAGGATCTGGTGGAGCTCGTACGAATCTGATCGCAGACACACGCGCAAGCTGGGTGTGACCTTCTTTATGTCTATGTCGGGCGACACGTCAACGACGTACTTGCCCTCAGGGTGGACCTTGACGAGCACCTTCTCTTTTCCCATCACTTTGACCACCTCTCCCACATAGGAACCGGGCTCCTGGAGAAGCTGGAGCTCCTCCTTGAGCAGACGGACCTTGGCATTGAGGGCGTTGCGCTGGGCCTCGAGCCGTCGCAGGTTCTGCGTTTTCTCGTTGATGCGGAACTCTGCTTCCTCGATCTGCTGGGCAAAAAACTGAGTCAGACAATCCATGCTGTGTTTCGGCTACTTACGGGCACAATTCCTCTGTCCGACGCCACTGCTGGCGCAACTGCTGTGGTCATTGTGTTGTTGTTGGTGATAATGTCAGGAAGGAAGCAAGTGTCCCGGTTAGTAATCTGGAATATTCTCTAATCGGTCTTGCCACTTCAACCTAACATCGACTGAGGCAGGACGACGACGAACTGCCAGAAACCGTCGAGCAGGCTAAACAGACGGTTATTGATTTGTGTCATTAATATAAATTCGTGCTACTAATTGGTACGAGCACAACAAAATTGTTGTTGAATTTTTTAGGGAGGTTGAATTTTGACAGTTATGTTGTGGGTATTAGTTGGGTTGATGTTGGCGCCTGTGTCGGCCTATTTACAGCTCTGTCGATGCGACTGCGGACTCAACAACACCGTCGAGGATCTGATTGACGACGGCATATTCCTGCCATGCAGCAATTGCACTCGGGCGTTTTGTCAGGACAGATCAGCAGCCTGTATGGATGTGGATCCGAGCACCATCATGACGGCTTGCTTCCAAAGAGAGTCTGTCAAAGACCAGTTCTTCATCTACTTGTTTATGGTTGTCACCGGTAGCCTATTGGTGGTAGCTACATACATGAGATACGCTGACAATATCCGCGCACTGATTAGCCGACGTCGAGGCTGAGTCTGCCCCTTGTTATGGACTACTTGAGTGGTTATGTGGCTGCCGATATAAAATATGCTTTGCAGTGGCAGTTGGCAATTACAAGAGTCCTGACATGCTTCATGGCATTCGAGATCTCATTATTTGCTTGCCAGACTATATTGTGATATCTGCCTATTTGTATTGATAGTTGATAGTCGAAACGTAACGATGGACGAGGACAAAGAGTACATGGATCTTTTAGTTCACGCCGAAAGGAGGTACCGTACGACGTGGTCGTGGATGGTGCAGCAGTGGCTGCTTACCTTGACAACAATCCTGGCTAATCTCATAATCAAGCTGATGTTCAGTGGCAGAGACCTCGTTGAGTTCACACTGCTGTGGTGGCATTATGCTGTACTATTCCCTCTCGAGCTGGTGATCATTGGCGCATACAATGCCCAGCAGAACTTGTCGAGCAATAACAACAAACTGCGGTTTGACGACACAAAACGACCCGACTCTCTCGAGCTCGGGGTGATTCGTCAGTTATTCTGGAATGGCCACTCGATCGTTCTCAGCAGTGACTTTTCCATAATAGAGGTGCCTAAAAACATAAAGATCGTTGATGAGAGCAGCATACCAGAGACTTATGACAACTGGAAGTACAACCCAGTGACAACTTCTAACATGCAGGGGTATCACGACGGTGTAGCCGAGTGGGACCAGTCCAGCAAGTACTTTGAGTACTTGCGGCCGTCGAAAGTCCCTCTCTGGAGACTTGTCGTCCAGCCTATGAACCAGCGGCTGCTAGACAAGCAGTTCAAAGCTGCTCGCGAGCACAGATAGCATCTGCCCCTTAACTAGAGCAGCTTACAATCTAGTGATACAGTAGTACGTTTCGGAAATCGCAACATGTATTGATCAGTCAGTATAGACATCCAGTATTGGTTAATATAACAAAACTGCGTCATTGAGCACTCATATAAAGTAAACTAGGACATTTGACTAGATGCATATCTACCTTGTTTGTTCGTCTATTGTCGTCTCATAACTACGATCCTGATTCAAATGCATATATCTACTTAGCAGATTCTGATCATAGAATACTATGCAGTCAATTTACATTGCAGTCAATTTACATTGCTAAGCTGTTGCTTTTTTTTGCCACTTCGTCGCACTGTTGCAACTACTGCTCAGACCGTGACAAACTGGTAGGGTCATGGATTCAACTGGTTTCAGTATAACCCACTTAATAGCAACGATTACTTTTCTTTTTCTGCTGTCGTGTCACATGTGATAACAATCCATCTATAATTGTACAAAAGCAAGTGGTCTAATATTATCAGACGGAACTATTCTCATATAGCAGTGCTCAACTGCCCGAAAAGAAGTTCAGGAAAGATGGACGAGCCTAACTGGTTTGGGACATCAATATCGTGGGTCGCTCGGCTATCTACCACCTCTGACGATACAGCTGCATGTAAGCATGTATATATGGAGGATAGTTTTTAAAAAGTGCTATTCACACTACTTTAATATTTCATATTACGACCTCATACATTTAATAGTAATAATTGATTTATTTTCTTTCACTCTTTTTGGAATTTTTGTTTATCATTTGGCCCTTTCAGTTTGGTTTTTTTCTCGTCCTTCTGGTTGCCAATAGTTACAATTCATCCTAGGGCTCGTGTCGCCCGCTGCATATGTATGCAGCCTTAATTCTATTCAACCGTAGATGATCATGTATTCAATGTCTCTATATAATCCACGTATATCCACGGTAGAGCCAAAGCCCAACTACGCAGTAGTCACCACAGCGGGACAGAGTGACGAAAAAAAACCCACATGGCAGGTACCGCTTTTCTTCAATTAGCATAACACACTCGAATCTTACGTGCCACGAGAGCAAGTCCAACTGCGCAGCAGTTGCTACAGCGCGACGGAGTCGCGAAAACAAAAAAAGAATCCAGATCCACCATTTTATCAATCTACATTCGAATACCCTTCGGTCAATGCACCAGGGCTGCAGCTAGTACGTAATAAATCTATCGTTGTGTTCACATTGCGATCACATACAGTATACACACTCATACTCTGACCAAACGTCACATATATTAGACCAACACAAATGCATCAAAAACTTTTCGTCTTTTTCCCCCTAGCGGAGGCATGTATTTACTGGAGGGCTGGCTGGCCGAGGGAGGGGGGGTGGTAGACCCCTCTTTTTTAGGTGATTCATTCGTCGTCATTCGGCGCAGCAGCACCGTCGTCGGCCACGTCGTCTGTCTCTTTGGCCTCAGAACCCACAGTGTCGTGGTCGTCATTCAGATGCTCGTACATGTTGGCGCGGGTGTTTTGGGAGGGGTTGCGCGAGCCCTCGTTGGACAGCGACACACCAGCCGACGACCCGCTGCGCCTGCTGCCGTTGCTACCGCTGTGGTCGCGGTTAAGCATCGAGCTGGGCCCCAGCGTACCATGGCCACTCTGGCTGCGGATCTGGCCTATCCGGCTCAGGTCGCCCGCCATCATATTGCTGGTGGCGCGCTGGTCGCCTCCTCGGCTGCCGCCATCTCTACGGCCTCCGCCGCCGCCACCCATCATGCCGCCCCGGCTGCCACGCATGGCGCGAGCAGCCTCCTCCTGCTGCTGTTTCTGAGCAGCCTCGGTGTGGATTTCAGACAGCGTTTTGGGGCCCTTGTCCGAGTCCTTGTTGACCCAGTTGGCGCGTCGAAGGTCGGCCACGTCCATGAGCATGAACTTAAGACGGCTCGGCAAGCCAGGTTTGGTCTGGAATGCGTACATGCGCTTGAAGTAGATATCGAGTAGATCCTTGTTTTGCGACGACTTTTCGATCTGGCCGCCCACAGTGGTCATGAGCTGGCACAGCGACTCGATGACCTCCTCGCTGGGGTCGTCGACGTGGCACAACTTGCTGAGGCATGAGTGGATGATCTTCTCCGACAGCAGCTCCAGCATGAACAGCTCGCCGATGAATCTGATAAGCCCCAAGCCACGACGTTTGGCAGTCACCACCTTGTAGTACTCGTCCGACATGAGGTCGGGGTCGATAGGCGTGCCGTCAGGGTTGGTGGGCAGCTTGTCGGACCAGCCCTTCTCGAACTCCTCCTGGCATCGCGTGAGTAGGTACTTGCGGAAAAGCGCACCACCCTTGAGCAAGTTGCCCTTGGAGTCCTTGACCTGCGAGTCGGTGATCTCGGGGTCCACGTTGGACGTCATCTGGCGGCAGAACTGGGCATAGATCTTGGACCAATGGGGCTCGTCGACCGCTTTGGCGAACGTAAGCTCGATGATCTGGCGCAGCGTGCGCCCATCCGTCTCCTCCTTGGACTGGGCCGCGATGTCCATGATCTGCTTGGTGATTCTATCAAAGTTGTCGAGCGTCATCTTGTTGAGCAGCGAGTTGACCTGCCTCTGGACATCCTCGGGGCTCAGCATGGTACTGCCCTCTTCGTCAGCAGCAGGCTTTGTACGCACTCGCGGCACCCACGCGTTAGCCGACTTGACGAGCGGAGCCACTGGCGCTGACCCAGCGCCACCAGAACCGCCGCCCTCAGAATCGTTGAAGTTGCCATGCTCGCCTCTACTAGAGCCATTGCGCTCTCCACGGTCGCCACGACGCCGAGCAGAGCCCTGGCGGCCGCTTTTGGAGCCCATCGCAGCACCCAGATTGGACGACGAGCCCATGCGGTTGAGGCCCTTGTTGCCCATGAATGCATTGGCGCTAGCCGACGACACCGAGCGGCCAAAACCAGACCCGCCTCCAGACCCGAACGCTCCCATTGCCTGCTGGTGGCCTGCCGACGACGGGTTGCGCGACGCATTCTTACCATACGCCTTGTTGGAGAACGGCTTGCCGTTGTCGAGCGTCATAATCGCCTTGATGGTGTCCCAGTTGTCGACGGGCGCAAAGCTCACGATCGGCTGGAACTGGAGCAGGAACTCAACGTCGTACTTGTACGACGAGAGCGCCGACTTGACGGCTGGCGGCTTCACCGACGGCGGGTACGTGACGTTGGCCATGTCGTCGGCAGCCGGACGGTCTGCCTTGTTTATCAGGCTAACTGCCGAGGGGCCCAGAGGGACGTCGGAAGGCGACGTCGACCTTGGTGAGGGCGGACTGGACTGACGGGTCCTGTTGAGAGCGCCGTTAGCAGCTTCGAACCGGGCAGCAACCTCGTCCTCGAACGCCTGGTCTTTTTCGGTATCATCACCACCACCATCAGCAGCCTCGTGCACAACCTCATTGTCGTCGAGCTGCTCGCTCTGATTGAGTTTTGGTTGCTCCTCTACATTGTGATCCTCCAGTTCTTTGCGATCCTCCAGCTCCTTTTGCTCCAAAGCCCTTTTCTCATCGAGCTCTTTCTGCTCCTGTACTTTGAGATCGACTTCTTTCTGATCCAGCACTCTCTGGTCCTCCACTTTCTGAGCCAGTTCCTTTTGCTGCTGCTGTGCCTTGAGTTCGAGCTCTTTCTGGTGCTCCAGCTCTCTCTGATCCTGTGCCTTCTTTTCCTGCAGCGCTTTCTGGACCTGCTCCTCTGCCTTTATCTCCTCCTCTTTTCGGCGCTGCTCCAGTTCTTTTTGTTGTTGCTGCTGCTGCTGCTGCTGCTGCTGCTTCTCCTTCTCCTCCTTTTCCTTCTTCTCGTTCTGCTCCCTCTCTAGACGCAGCTTCTCGAGAATCTTGGCCTTAAAGTCTGCTCTCGGATCAGTAGCAGGAGGAGGAGGAGGAGCAGTGCCGTTGGACTGTGTAGACTGGGCAGGCACCGCAGCAGTCAATCTAGGCGACGGCGAACTCGAGTGGGCGAGCTGGGGAGAAGCAGATTTTGCCGGACTGGCTGCTGCTGCTGCTGCTGCTGCTCGTGTCAGCTCGATGGGCTTGTGAGTGACGGGGTCCGACAGCTTGATGGGCGTGTGAGTTCGCGGCATCTGGCGCACAGGGGTGGCCAGGCCGGCATGCAAAGGAGACCCTGGCGAGTGGAGGGCAGGCGAATCGCCAGCAACAGCGCCGTGGCCTGGCGAGTAGGGCCCTGGCTGCTGCACGTAGTAAGGGGGCATCATATGGGCGCCGGGGAATACGGGCGTGTACGCCTGGTAGCCATAGGCAGCCGACGGGTTAAAGGCTGGTGAGCTCAAGAACTGCGGGGGCTGATGGCCTGGCGACGGCAGCTGCTGGCCCTGAAGCACCGGCAGCTGGGGATGCTGGGGGTGCTGGGGGTGCTGAGGGTGCTGCTGGGACGGGCGCGACGGGCCTCCCCGGTACGGAGTGCCACCGCCATATGTGGGCTGCTTGTAGGCGCCCGGTGAGTTGTGGGAGTTGCCGTTTTGCATGGGCAGCGACGAGAAAGACCGAGCCGGATCAAACAGACGCGATTCGGCGGGGTGTAGTGTTTTTTGCGAGTCCTCCAGCCGCTCACGGTCTAAGTCCAGCACACAGTACCAGACGGGGATAGGCGGTGGGCGGTGTTTTGTTGAGCAATGACCGTTGCACTCAACTGATACAAGAAGGAGGTGGTCAGAAAGCTTCGCAGGATTTTTTTTTGTGGCAGTTTTCAGGGCTGGGACGGTCACGTGAAGCTCCCTCTGGCGGCGCGGGTTGTGGTTGGCAGCCAGCGACCAGAGGTAGGGTGAGCAGGGTGAGCAGGGTGAGCAGGGTGAGCAGGGCGATCTGAGAGCACCGAGAGCTGGGCTCGGAGCAGTACGACAATAAGAGCTGGACGCAGCTGGGGAGGTAAGGTTGGATGAATTGAGATACGGTTGGCAATTGTGTAGTAGCACGAATCGAGGTCTGGGCGGAAATTGTGTTGCCGACTCCGTCACGCTACAGCAGCTGGCCGTGACAAACCAGTTCGGCCATGGAAGTCGTCAACGGCCGAGTCCAAGCCTAATGGCGCAGCAGTTGTCACAGCGCCGTCGAGTCGCAATTGCTCCCGTTGAAATGGTGCTCAATACAAGAGTGCATCTGCAGTTGGAGCACATTCTGCAGCTGACGTAGGCAGTTGACGTATGCAGCTGACATAGTGGGGGTGGAGGGGGGGGTGGATAGTACGGCGAGCTGACGTAGTAGACGTCAGACGTACGTGCGTGTGGGCAGCAACGCAGCACATGTGCCTAACTATTACGCAAAATAAAGCGTGGGCGGACTGCGACGGCAACTAGATTTTGTTATAGCACGCCCGATGCGGACTACGACAGCAAAATTGGCTGCTCGATGCGCGATGCCCGAGTGTACCTGGGCCAGACTCAGGGGTCAGGGGTACCGAGCAACATGGGCCCGCAGTCAACCCATCGCCAAGAATAAACTAGAACAAACTAAGAGTAAAAGATAAAAATGCAGTCAGATATGAGAATATAACGAACGATAGAAGGAGGACAGCCGAGCCACTAGAAAAAAAAAATACTATGGCAACCCGGTGCTGGACCGCAATGGACGACGCCTTGTCTGTCAGTTTGACCAGATCCATACCCAGATCGCTTCCAGAATACATCCAGGACGCAGCAGACTGCATATAGCACGCTTAGCAGCACAGCTCACTGGCAGGTTTACATATACGATTTCAAATCCCAAGAAACCCCCACGGCAGAAATACACTGGGCGCTACCCAGCAGTTGCTCGATGCTCTGGGTACGACTGCCTTGTCTTCTTCTTGTTGCGACTCCGTCGCGCTGTTGCAACTGCTGCGCAGTTGAGGCAAGGACATTCACACTCACTGGTGGTGGCTGGAGAATGGCTATAATTCGAGCTACAGGTCAAGACGCTCATTATCTCAATATGGGTGTAAAATCAACTGTATCTTGCATCTACTAGTAACAATTTCCGTAACACACCGTAAGAAATGTATGCACTACACCCTGATTCAGTAAGGCACTAATGGCTAGAGACCATGCATACAACAACCTCTAGGTACTTTATCGGCGGTACAGCTGAATTGTGCGATGTGATACATTATGATTTCAACGCCCAGAGAGCCCACCAAGTAGAAACACTGTCGCCAACTGCGCAGCAGTTGCTACAGCGCGACGGAGTCGCAGGACAAGGTGCTGGGCTATGTGATTGTGTGCTGTATCGTTACTCAATGGCACTTGTAATGCTATAACGGTGCATACTGCATACCCTCGCATACCAGTTGTCCAGCTCCATTGACCGGTTCAATCATCTATTCCTCCAGCCTCACATTGTAGAAACACTGTCGCCAACTGGGCAGCAGTTGCCACAGCGCGACCGAGTGGCAAGACCACTGTTGCCACTGTGGCATTGTGCGAGGGCGCTGGGTCGTCTTGCGACTCGGTCGCGCTGCTGCAGCAACTGCTGCCCAGTTGGGCGAGGACCGCTGGGGTGTGGGGCCAACGGTGACAGCTCCGCGGAGCCGCACGGCACCGATTATCTGCGCACCACCAGTGACGCAGTGCATATTCAGGCCGACATTTACGCATAGCTTAATGATATCAGTGCATGCCCCTCCGGGTCGCCCGCCGCCAGCCCGTGCCGAGCAGCACCGCCAGATCGGCTGGTCGCCGCCAGAGGGCCCGCCCAGCTGCCCAGCCAACCGAGCGGGCTGACCGCCCGTGCCGGAGCGGCAGGAGCCGCAAAAATGCCAGCACAGGGCGCGTGCGACGGGCCTCGTCCAACTACAGTCGGCCCAGCTGGGGCTCGGAATGCGCAGCAACCCAATCATGGTGGCCCGCCTCTCCATGCGTAATCGCCAGGCTGCTGGGACCGCCAGGTTACGGGTTGCATAACGCTAATGGGTCCATGAGCGGGATATTGGCCAGACGTCCTTGTGAGGGGAGGGGTGGGCTTGATTTAGGCAACCTGACTTGTTCCCATCGCGACACCAAGGCCACATCCACCTGTTTTGACGACTGCTTGGGAGCTGCCGGCAAGCCTGGGGTGCCTCTGCGTTTGACTGGATTTGCAGCGACTGTGCTGCTGTAGGCGACCACCACCCTCGTGTGCTCTGTTGGCCCACCACCGCACCCACCACCGTCTATTGGATCTAGCAGTTGCTAGACCGTTTTGAGGTGCAAACTCTGTACTTGGCAGCCCTGGAGAATCCATCTGGCTGCTGCTACTGTTACTGCTGCTACGAGTCGACCGGCGTGATATATAGGTTGGCATTTTGGACTGCAGCTGGACTGCGACACTGAGCCTGGGACTGTGTGCGTGCTGATTGCACAGCGACAGACAGACAGACAGGCAGAAAGAGAGAGAGAGCGACAAAAAGAGAGAGAGAGAGAGAGACAGACTGGACAGAGACGACGAGAATTGAACATAAAACAGACGGACCAGATGTCGACTGCTGTGCACCCGTCGCCTTCTGCGCCAGCAGGGTCGAGGTATCCGCTGCGTCGAGCCCGGCTCCGCCAGCCGGACTGGTCGTCGTTCTACAGCAACGGAGTGCCCTCGGAGGTGATTGTCATCAGTGATGATGACCGTGACGACTCGGCACATCCGCTGTCTTCGCGGTCGTCGTCGACCCTCAAAGTGCACTCGGACTACCACATCTCGTCGCTGTACGGGGGCCATGGGGCCGACAGCACTGGCTCCAAGCGTCTGCGCATGAAGTACAGCTCGAGTGGAACGTTCAGCGACCCGCAGCTCGTGGACGTCGATGACCGTGCCGACTATGACTACGACGACGACGACGACGGCGGCCATGACGGTAGGAACCGCCTGTACGGCCACAAGTACGACAAGTATGAAAAGTACGACAAGCGCCGGCTGCGAGGCCACGCAGCGAGCAACGGCAGCGACAGCGACACCAACCACACCAACTACAACATCAATATGGCCGGTGTGGGCGACATGAACGACATGAGCATGAACGACATGCACATGAGCGATATCAACATGAGCGACATGGCCATGAGCGACATCAATGGGGCCGCCGCCAACGACATGGGCAGTATGGACATGAACGACATGGACATGCCCAGCCACGGCGGCGACGCCAGCATGCACGACAGCATCAGCGACATCAATAGCTTTGGCGGCGTCTACAGTAGGCGCACTCGCACGAACCGTCACCGGCTGTACGATAGCCGCCCCCACGACGAGCTCTATGACCCGACGCGAGGGCTGCTCGACGGGTCGAGCGACGGCGTCGATGTCGAGGACGATGACGACGAGGCCCAAAATGACAGAGACGCCACCACGTCGCCGTACTACACCGAGTTCTCGGTCATGGACTCGGGCGACTCGCTGACGTCGGGGTCCATCACGGTCCAGGCGGCGCACTCGCGGTCGTCCGCGCAGTCGTCGGGCTCGTCGTCGACTGCCGCGAGCAGCAGCGCCCATACGCTCGCCAAACACAAAAAACGTAAGCGAGTGGCTGGCGGAACTGGGTCTGGCGGAGTCGCCTCTGACGTGGCTCGCTATGTGCCGCCCGCAAAGCCCATTGTCAAGGCCAAGGAAGTGGTGGTGCCGTACCTGTGCGACCGCGTGACGCCCGTCGACGTGTGCGACGACGCGGACGGGCACTATGTGGTGAACGAGCATCAGCTCATCGCGGACCGCTACGAGGTGACGCGGCTGCTTGGCCAAGGCACGTTTGGCAAGGTGGTGGCGGCGTACGACCGCAAGACGCGCACACACTGTGCCATCAAGATCATCCGCGCAGTCGACAAGTACCGCGAGGCCAGTCGCATCGAGCTGCGCGTGCTCACGACGCTGGCGACCTATGACCGCCACAACGTACACAAGTGCATCCACCTGCGGGGCTGCTTCGACTATCGCAACCACATCTGCATCGTGACGGACCTCCTGGGCATCAGCATCTACGACTTCATGAAGGCCAATAGCTTCGTGCCGTTCCCGGGCTCCCACGTCCAGAACTTCGCGCTCCAGCTGTTCAAGAGCGTGGCGTTCCTGCACGATCTCAACATGGTGCACACCGACCTCAAGCCCGAGAACATCCTGCTGTCGTCGAGCACCGCGGTGCCGGTGCCGTACCGGCGGTCCAAGACCACCAAGACCCGCAACGTGCTGCGGTCGACGTCCATTCACCTCATCGACTTCGGGTCCGCCATCTTCAACGACGAGCACCATAGCTCGGTGGTGTCGACGCGCCACTACCGGGCGCCCGAGATCATCCTGGGCGTCGGCTGGTCGTTCCCGTGCGACGTGTGGTCCATTGGGTGCATCCTCGTCGAGCTGTGCACCGGCGAGGCGCTGTTCCAGACCCACGACAACCTCGAGCACCTGGCGCTCATGGAGAAGGTTATTGGCAAACGCTTCGACCGCGCTATGGTCCAGCAGGCGCTGCGCACGGGCGGGCGCTACGAGTTCTTCGACAGGCGCACTGAGACCCTCAACTTCCCCAACTCGTCCGTCCTCGAGGTGAGCCGCCAGTACGTCAGCCAGATGAAGACGTTTGATCGCATGATCCAGGCCGCTGTGCCCTACTCGCGCGACCGCCACTTCTGGCAGCTCTTCATCGACCTGCTGCGCAAAATCTTCGTGTACGACCCTGCCAAGCGTATCACCGCACGCGAGGCCCTGAACCACCCGTGGTTCCGCGCCTCCATTTCGGACGACGGGTCCACGTCCTTTTCCTAGAATGATTTTGATGTTATTTATTTTTTTTTTTTGATATTGTGTATGTGGAATGATTTTGGGGTATGATAGTATATATAATGGAGTTAATGTGATTATTCTGTATCGGCTCTAAAGTATCTACGAGCGAATACTAGTCTTCTTTGTTATTTATTTCTCTCTTTGTTGGTAGCGACTACTGCTCTTCTATGATATATAAAACCCCACGGTCCTCGTCCAACTGCGCAGCAGTTGCCCCAGCGCGACGGAGTCGCGTACAAAAGAAAAAGACTAGGACTGACTAGGACTGGACTACCTGTTTGTTCGCGACTCCGTCGCGCTGGGGCAACTGCTGCGCAGTTGGACGAGGACACTGTTGTCGTGAATAGAGCTGCCGACTGCAGTGCGCATCTCATGTTCGTGAGGTGCACCGTCTCTGCGCATGCATATCCCTAATATATCTCCGCTATGCGGGGACATATAAGCTACCTCGGACATTTCGAGCCGAACTACCTACAATGTCGGACCCTAGTGAAATGCTTGCGTCTGGCTCGTCGCAGCCGCCACAGAGCGGTGGCAAGAAGAAAGTGGTCATCGACGAGTCTGCACCGAGAGTGCTGGACAACGGTGTGGTCGACAACGGGACAGAGAAGACGAGCAGCGCCCCGTCCAGACCGTCAGCAGCGTGGATTCTGGCGCTCCACAGGCTGCTCCAGCAGCTGCGTGGGCTCACCAGTCGGGTCGCGGCCGTTGCAAATGCCAAAATGGACGCCTCGTTGGGCGGAATCGGCTACGCGACGCTGCTGCTGTCGGCACTGGTCAAGAGGGTGGGCAAAGACGCCCTCGCTGCCAATATGAAAAACCTCTACGCCATGATCAGCGACTACAGGATGTTCTGGCGCATGTGGGGAACAGTGGCTACCGTAGAGTGGACGCTCGATACTCTGAATGACCCGGGATCAGACGATTGTGTCATCAGATCCTGCACGTATATCCAAGCGGTCGCGGGGACCCTCTACCAGGTTCTCGAGGATATCGCGTATCTGGCGTCTAAGAAGGTCATCAATCTGTCTGCAAAGCTGGAGGGCAAGATATGGATCTACTCTTGTGTCTTCTGGGCCTTGCACGTCCAGCTGGAGCTTGTCAAGATTACTCGCAGCTTTCTTCTCGGCGAAGCTGGCCTGCTGAAACCACTAATAGTTAATCTAGCGTGGCTCCCTCTGACTGTGCACTGGTCGACCGAGCGAGGTTTCCTCAACGATGCAGGTGTCGGTTTGTTTGGGTCCATTGCATCTCTGCCTGCTGCGGTGCCGCCATGGTTTGCCGTTCTGTTATGATCCTAGCCAAATATGACCGTCAACCCACAAACTGTGTCTTGCGACTCCCGTCCCGTCGCGAGGGAACCAGCTGCTGCGCAGCTGATGTGAGCACATTGACAGAGTGCTGAATTCACCTCTATGACGGATCCTCGTCTCCAACTGCGCAGCAGTTGCCTCAGCGCGACGGAGTCGCGAAAACCCGTCAAGCAAGTTTGCCTCTCGGAACGACGAGGATATTGGGCGATTGCTACACTTTTCAGACGTTGGCACAACTCTGTGTATAAATACCTGCAAATATGCCACAAGGCAGCTAGCTACATAGATAGTGATGATGAAAATAGAGTCGTCACAATACACGGTCTGTGCCGTCTAGTCCATTAAATTCCGTAAATAAATAATACACGCTAGAGCATGTATATGCTATTCGACTTGCGCGACGACTCGGACCGGTTCAGCTGCTGGCTAGGAGCCTGCTCGGGCCTGTCGCGGCTGTCTTCGCCAATGGTCGCGCTCTTGATGTCCTCTACAATCCCCCAGAAATGCGTCCCTAGCTCCTCCACCACCCGTCGACCCATATTGAGCACGTCGTCAGGGGGCGGGAAGTGGGGTCGCGACCGCTCTAGATCGTGTACAATGTAGTTTCTGCTCGTCAGACGCTTCTGGTTCGGCGGAGACCGGTCGGGGTCCAGACAGGCGCCATACGAGCCGTTACTGGCAAAATGCGTGTGTTCCATCATTTCTCCAGGCCCATCTGCACCACCACCCCCGCCGAACGTCGTAGCGCGAGTCCTTCGCGCAATTGAACTGCCTGCTGTGTCTTTGTCTTGATAAATCAGTCCATTCTGCGCAGATGCTTTGCCACTGCCTGAAGTCACGCTGGAGCCGGACGGTGCAGCGACGAGACCTGACGCTGGACCCAAACCATGAGAACCGGCACCATTTGGCTGAGTACCAGACCCAGCCGACCGTTCGGCTGAAGGTGCCACAGCCGGTGGAGGAGGTGCCAGTGCCTGGCTGGCGCCTTCGCGAAACACCTTGAGCTCGACCTCTGCCCGTCGCAGTGTCTCTTGAACCCGCTTGAGCTCGTCCTTGAGCTCCACGACCCGCCGCTCTTTGGCGGCCAGCTGGCTCAGATACTCGTCCATAGACGTCGTCCCCCGCACTACATTGGCGCTCTTGTCATTGGGGCTCCCGACACCCACATGGGTTGATGAACCAGTGCTGCTGCTCACTGAATTGGAGTAGTCGCGTGTGCGCGGAGGCGACATCGGCACCATTATCCCCGACGACACTGACCGCTTTGGAGAGGTCGGCACAGCCACCAATGCCGGAGACGTTGACGCACTCGCAGTCGCAGCTGAGTTGCCAGACCCACTGGTATTGGGGACGGTCCTGTCGGGTGTGTCTGTCGAGGAAACCACCGGCAGAGGTGCGAAGTTCATGCTCATTCTTTTTTTGCGCACGACTGGCGTCGCCCCCGAAACCGTAGCCACTCGTTCTACACGCAGCCCTCTTGCTGGGCCATTCGATACCCCATTTGCCGACGCAACTGTGGAAGTTGGCACTCCGACGGCCGACTCATTCGAGCCAGTACTTTGCAACGACTCAACCGAAGACGCTGATCCAGGCTTTTGGTCCCGCGACTTGCGCACATATGTGTAGCCAGCAGACCCCTGTGGTTTGTCGCTCACATTTGGCGGTTCGAGTGCTAATTCGGGCGAATGCTCTTTATGGGTTTGGCTGCTATCGTCCGTCTGGTACTGCTGCTCTTTATCTGACATGTTTCAGTGCCAGCCTCGCTCAGTCTCCCAAAACGCGACAACAGTCAAACAGAACAAAAACAACGTATAGAAAAACAAGATTCAAGCTCAATAGCCTCGCTCGACACAACTGTATCTGTACAGAAGCGTAGCGTTTTCGTACAGCAGCGTATTGGACACCGCTGGTTATACAATGCTAATCAACAGTCGCGCGTGTTTTGATAATGAAGCGGCTAAGTCAGAGGGAGAGCGGAGTGGGGCTGGCTGGCTGGCTAGCAGGTTTAAATTAATCAAGACCGTATGCATATATATATAATAGACACAACAACATTGATTGCATTTCACGCAGGCCATTTAAAATTGTTGGAAAAAAAATCGAACGCGTCGTTGGAACCGAGATATCCAATTATGCATCTGTAAACCGGTAGGGGGCCTTGTGTAGTAGGAGTTTTTTTGACACAAGTTGAGATGGAGTTCGTGAGAGTAGGTCTAGTTATGTGCGTGATACATACAGCTAACCCCAGGAAACGGCCAGCTATCTGCTGAGCCCAACCAAAATAAGGTCGTGGATATTCCTCATCATCACCACCATTGCCGTGTACACGCTTCTGGCACTGGCAGTTGTTTCGTACGCGGTGACCTATTACTACTATATTCCCCACTCGGAGATCATCACTACGATGTTTATGGACTATTCTTTTATGGGCGACGGCGCGTTTGCCGTCGTAGACGTGTCACATGTCGCGCTTGCTCCAGTGAACTATCATATCTCAGTCCAGCTAGACTTGCCACGCGACCCGTACAATCTGGAGCTCGGAAATTTCATGGTCCGGCTTTCTGCAGTCAACAACAGTCTGGATGACTTTTTGTTGGAGAATCCTTTTCATTCCTACTCTGAAGAGATCCCTACGCGGTGGCCACTTACACACAGTGGCAAGTATGCATTTGACCGACTGGGAGGTGTCAGCACATGTACAAAGCCTGCAATTATGCCGTTTAGGAGCCAGCTGCTCGAGAAACTCGACACCTATTTATTCAGCATTTTGTACCTGACAGGCTTCGCGAAACAGCGGTCTGTTGTTAGCATTGACATGATGGACTGGCCGTTAGATGCTGCCAAAGTGTCAAAATTTATAGTGGTTGAGTTTGACCGTACTGTCAATCTCAATGGTGCTCATTTGATCTGGTCAGTCAAGTGGGAGGGACTACGCTACTACATGTACAAATACCGGTTCGTGACATTTATCATTGGCACAGGAATATTTTGGTTTGTCGAAACGGTATCAATGCTATTGGTGGCGTGGTACTTGTATAACACATTCCATGCTTATGCGGAGAATGCTTTTGTCACCGATAGCAATTCTGCGACCCAAGCGACCCAGGCGACCCCGCCCTCTCAGTCGCGCGTCGGAACTGACCAAGATGACTATGATGAGACAGATAACACGGAACAAGCTGTCACGATGTCGGAAGAGGAGGTCGCCCACCAAGTTGAAAAATTGATTCCGGGAGAAGGCAGAGAAAATGAAGAAGAGCGCGATGAAGATACAGTTGTAGAGGGTGTATTTCAGCGGCCTCGCCTGGGATTACTTGACAGTCTGGGTCCGGATCCAGGACACCAAGGCGAGGAATCTCTTCCGAGTCCTGCCCCAACGCCAACGCCAGCTGCATGGCCTGATACCGATGACGATGCTGACTATGAAAGTAACGATAATGAGCTTTAGACAGCGTCAACAGTATGAGCCAGCTGTGACACCCATGAAGTGCCTACTGTGTAGAACATTATAAATCATGCAACGAAAAATTCCTCAATCCAGTCACTTTGGGGACTAGCGCTGCCAGAATACTCCTAGTTATAGCTACCGCCATAGCAAAGCCAGAATAAGATATCTAAAATATACTCCCCGAAACTCTTATTGAGCCTTTTAAGTGAATTACAGAATATGGATGATGCATATAGACATGACTAACTATCGAAAGAAAAAGTCTCACGTTGATACAAACCTTATTGTACTTTTGATATGGCATAGTTAACTAACCGTACATTTACATATGTATGTGTCAGCTTGGTTTTGTCAATTCTCGCGCATATTCCCCTGCAGAACGATCGACAGAACAATAATACCGTTTTAGGCGGGTATTGCCTGCAGCCTGCACCCGCTTCAGATGCATCAGTCTTCAAACATCACAGCCGAAACTCGGATCTGATATGAGTTGCCCACTTGTCGAAGATAATTAGCAACATGAAAATTGCATTATAAAATTTGCCGTCAAACTTCAATTTAAACCTGTCAACTTACGGCCGAGATTTTGAACAATTATTACGGTATCCAAGCGATTGAGTACACATCGGCTGTTGGGTCTCCAAGAGTAGAAGTATTAGGCTTTTTAAGCTTTATCTACAACTACTGTCAGAAACTGTGTAAATCTAACATATCATACCAGTAATAATGATAACGAGCTAGAACTCCTGTTACTTTCAAGATATAGAAGCTGCCTATTTACTCAACAGCTCGGCCGATAATCTGGATAGGTGGCAAGAACCAAGGAGATCGAACAAAGTCAGCCACTACAAAGTCCCCATCAAACCTGAATTTATAGTTATCAGCATAAGCTGTGCGGTTGTGAAGCATCTTGACAATGTATTTGTCGCCATTCCATCCTCCAGCACACGACACAGGTCCCAGAGGCTCTGCGAACCCATAATTATCGGGTTCGTTCTCATTATCTACCCATTCACCTGTTCCAACTTCAATCACTCCATAGCGTTGTCCCACCCATATTTCTATCTGACATTTCACGGTGTCGAATGCGATCGACGTAATGTTTAAATCGTTCTTGAAAAGATTGTACTTTCGCTTGATATGCCCGCCGGCGGGTAGCGTTCCTACCTCAGGCAGTGGAATGGAAAGTGCCTTGATCTTATTGAGCACCATACCTGACGATTCGACATCTTTCTTCAGACCATTTTCGAGAAATTCCAAACAAGCATCCAGTATGCGACCCGTTTGCTGGCAGCCGGCCGTTATCGCAATAACGGTATTAAAATGAGGTGACACAACACAAAACTGCCCCCATAGACCATCTCCACGGAAGCTCTTCTTATCACCACATCTAAAGCCTTGATAACCATAACCACTTTGCCAATGGCGAAGGCGTTCGCCGTCACCAGCAAACAGGCGCAGTGTCGTAGTCATCAACTCACTGGTGTCAATCTGTAAAGACATGGTGTCAGAAATCCACTTTTCTGAAATGATCTGTTTCCCGTTCCATTTCCCTTTTTGAAGTAAGAAAAGACCAACTTTTGCCATATCTTCAGTGACCATCTGGAAACCAAAACCGCCCGCACCTATGCCCTTGCTGTCAACTATACTGTAGACCTCCTTCATTTGCAAAGGCTCTAACAGACGTGGCTTAAGAAAATTTAACACACTCAGTTTAGTTACCTGAAACAATATTGCGCTGAGCATGTACGCTGCTGAAGGATTGTAGGTAAATACAGAGCCCGGTCGTCTGGAGATATAAGACGTTAGGAAGGGCAGTATGTGCTCATTTTCATTTCCACGACCTTTCGGATCCAATGAAGTTACCCCAAATTCAAACCCGTATGGCTGTGCCAGTGTATGACCTGTAGCCATGGTTAATAAATTTTTCACGGTCATGTTCCGCATGTTTTCACAAGGTTCGCTGGGAAGAAGGTCCGGGAAGAACGATAAAACTGGTTCATCGACAGACAATATGTTCTCATCAACAGCAAACCCAATAGCCAGTCCGGTGAACAGCTTTGTTACTGAGAATATCTCGTGGCGGAACTCTGGTCGGTATGGGTGCCACCAGCCTTCAGCAGCTACTGCACCATCACGGACAATCATGAATGAGTGGCAGTCCCAGGAACTTAATGCTGATACAAATGTATCCAAAGCCGATGCATTAATATCGGACTCTTCGATTGACCTACGCGGAAGCGACATCTTAATGAAGAGGAAAGATATTGTCGTTATCCACAAAAATCTCCTTTAAAACTACGAGATTTCACAAAATTCCTAGGCTTTTATAATAACACCAAGACTTGGAAATAACCTGTGTATTTAACCGATGACTTGCTGTGAAGAGACTCAGCATAATTGTTATCGTCATTCATATGTAGCCGGATAGTGAATACGAGATATAATGCATTATTAAGACAACGGACTAACAGAGCATCAGGAAAGTTCAAGATACGCCGAGAAATCCTCATTTTAGCAATCGGCAGTTTCGTATACAGTGTATTAACATCATAGAGTGCTGTTAAATTACGAATATGAAACCAAGAAAAACTGATAAGCCATTCGAGGAGACATAGCCACTCCATTGCACTGTAGCAACTTCTGGGTTTAGACACTGCCATTGGTGTGAACCTGCTTGTCACGGTGTACACAGAACTGCGCAGCAGCTGCTACAGCGCGACGATGTCGCGAAAAACTTATTTTGTCGCAATCAGGTGCTCTCTGGGACCAATTTGCGCCAAACGCGACAAAATTTTGATGTTCAATATAATCAAATGATTATTAAGTATATAATGAATTTGTCGTGAAAGCTTAACCGTATAAATATATAAAATGGAATGTGACTCTGCGAAACAGATGTACATAAACTAGCAAAGTGCACAGCAAAACTCTGCAGTCGAATAAATAATGCAAACGCATTGTGTAGAGCAATTGTACTGCGAAGAGAGAGGCCGTTGGACGGAATAACCACTGTGCGCAGACACAATGTTATGCGAGGAGAACACATTGCAGAGAGACAATTCTGCAGGAGAACGTTGTACATTAACGAACTTCATGTAGAGGGCCACCTAATAAGAATTGAGACATGGCCACCGCAGTATCTAACCGACAAGCGCACGTGGAGGGATCTCAGCTACCAGAAACGGCACACCGACCTCCTCCAGCCGTGATACACCAACCATCATCTTGCGGGTGCGCACGAACTCTTCAAACTGATGCACTGTCTCCATGAACTCGCTCAGTGACCGACCAGCATACTTCCAGTACTTGACGTCCTCGGCAGTGTCGTAGTACAGGGGCTTGCCAATTTCCGGTGAAGATGCCTCTACTTCAGACTCGCAAGTATTGTAAGCAGAGTCGCCGTCAGAGTCATCGTGATAGCTGTAGTAGCTGCTCTTTTCGCGCTGCGATGCCATGTACGAAAATGGCAATCGAGGCTTAACCAGCGTAGCCACAGGGTCCTTAGTATCAACGACAGAACCCCGCATTTTTCGGCACAGGAATTCCGCCTGCTTGCGAGCAGCGCGCTCGTCGTACTCGAGGCAGAACTTGTACAGAGGACGACTGATTTCGGGCCTCTCACGAAGCAGCTGAGGCGGCGGCGGCACGAGAGACATGGTAAGCGATGCAGCAGTTGCGTGTTTCGACTGAGACTTACTGAGCAGTCGTGTCAACGGCGGCGACGACGGCGACTCGGAAATGATCGACTGCCCGTCGTCACGTCCCAACGCCGAGTTACGACCAGACATCGAGTTGCGTGGAGTTGCCTCGCTCGACGAGTGGGGTGATTTAATGGAATGATTAGAACCAGCCTTCAAGCGGTCGCTGCTGAAGTATTTTTTGAGCGAAGCTCCGCGAAGAAAGCTGAACTTCTTCTTGGTCACGCTATGCACACTAGCATTGTCAAAGTAACCTTCAGACTTGGAGCTATGGGAAGCTGCACTGGACACCGTCTGAGTCCCTTGAACAGATAGAAACAAATTGTCCACTGGGGATGCCATTGGAGGATAAGAGTATGCAAAGTCATCGAACACGTCAAAAGGGTTGACGCGGTGAAGATGGTTACCACCCACAGACGACATGCTCATTAGCTGGTCTCCAGACGACAGAGCACTAGTAGTGGCAGTCGCATCGAGGCCGAATGGGATGCCTGGCAGCGCACTGTTGGCAGTCGAAGCAGGGTTCAGGAATATCGACAGTTTGCGGTTCACGACAGGCGGAGCTGGCTGCAGCGTGGCAGGCGTGATGCCGGCTGCTTTCGCGTGCTGGAGTGACGACGACACCGTCGAGTACGTATAATCCAGCATTTTGGCTAGCAGCCCCCGCGAGTCGGCAATGCAGTTCGATAGCAGTACCGATGCCAATAGGTCGCTTTCAGGCCCCACCGACGCTATACGCCAGCACAGCAGCCGGTGATAATAGGCGCGCACAAGAGGCTGCCAATGACAGAAATACTTCCTCCACATGGCTGGCGACAGCAGCCACATGACGCAGCTCCAGCGTAGACCCTCGTCGTCGTAGGCCACGAACCGCAGCTCGTCGTTCGAACGGTCGCCCTGCGGAAGTCGGCTGTTCTGGCCACAGCCTAGGGGTATCTTGTCCCACACATTGAACAGGAACGCCAGGGCCCGCAACTCCGTGTGGCAATTCTCGCTGGCCAACATGCGCTGCACAACGTGGATCCAGAACGCCCAGTCAATGACCTTGTCCTTTTGGATCTCCACCGTATGCTTCGTCAGCGAATGCGACAGCACCAGACTCGCCAGGTACTCCTCCACCAGATCGGTAAGAACCACGCAGCTCTCGACATCGTACACGTTCGTGCGGAGTGCCACAGCATGGAGAACTCGCTCGAACTGGGTGCCATACGCTGCGTACAGCGGGGTACAGGCATCGTCATTATGAAGAATCTCACGCATCACTGTCAGCACTTTGAGCTGGTCGACACGTCTGCGCACCCTGGACGCCGGAATAGGCGACACTGCGACCGCGTCGAGGTCGTCGACATCGAGCGCCCGAACTGCTGCTGTCTTTTTGTTGGGGTGCACAGCAAAGTCGAGGCTCCCGAGTACGAATGCATGCAACACAATCAGGCCAGGACAGGCCATATGGGCATTCCACGGCAGGTCTTTGGGCACCAGAGTCGACATGATTGAGTAATAGTGCTTGAGAAAGGCGATGAACACGTCGCTGTTCGACGAGGCCCACCTGCGTGACCACGGACCGTACATGCCCTCAACGGATTTCGGTGGAATAGGAGCAGAGAGAGGTAGAGACGACGAAGACAATGACTTTGAAGCGAGAGATCCAGTTGACACAATAGCTGGTGTTGAAGTTGACCTCGCCGCCGGAGCTGGCAATGTAGATTTTGATGTTGACAATAGCGCAGATTTGGATGACACTGACCTTGCTGGTGGTGAGATTGAACTAGACAATCGTGGTAATTTTGATACTGACACTGACAATGATGATGGTATTGTAGTAGTCAGTGGTGATGATGATGATGATAATGATGATGATGATGATGATAATGGTGATGATGATGATGCCAATTGTGATGTCAGCGTTGATACCGATGGCGACAATGGCGTTGACAACGATGGTGACGATGCTAGGGATGGTAGTGAAGATGATGATATCGTGGGGGATGCTGATGGTGACGATGACAACGAATGGAACGCTGACGACAACGAAGGTGTCGACGATGATGGGCGAGCACGGCGGCCCTGGCAAAACCCGATGAGCGGCAACAAGTGCGTAGCCAGATCACCTCGAGTAGACATCAGCTGGCACGCTGTGTCGAGGTCGCATGGCTCGTTGTCGCCAAATGTGACACTCACGATGCGATCAATATCCTGCTGGGGGCATGCCAGTAGGTGTAGCAGCACAGGTGCCACTCCGCGGCAGTAGAAGAATGCGTACGCCAGTATCTTGCCGGAAAACGCTGCTATTGACAGCGGCACCGTCTTGAGGCACAGCTTGCTGATGACGAGGTTGAGGGTCTGCGCCAGCAGCTCGTCGTACACCTCGCGGTTGTGCAGCCACTCTACGCGCGCTACTAACCCCGACAAGCCCTCCAGGAATGCCGAACGGTCAGATCCCGATACTGTAGAGCCATCTTTGAGGGCGGCTAGGATGGCCAACCACCACCGCTGGAGCACTCGCACTCTGTACACGACGTTGTTGTCTGACTGGGCTGCTCCCTCACCCCTATGCTGCCTAACAAATGGCAGCAGTGCCAACCGCAGCACATTGGCCTTGTTGACACCCGATTTTGACACAAACTTGGGCAGCTCAGCCTCAAGGGCTTTGAAATCCTTGTACCAGCGCTGGTCCTTTTGGGACATCCGGCGCTGCGACGATGCAGAGTACCGGTGCTGGTGCGTGCTGGCAGCATACGACAACGACGACGGCGTGTTAACACCCGAGTCCGTGCGATAGCCTGCCATGGAGCTTGAGTCAGACCCCAGGTTAAGCGAGTGCGGGAACGACGATTCGTGTGACGAGATGGTAGTGGCATTGGGGCTCGTAGTGACTGACGACGTCGACGACGACTGTGGTGACAGCGATGTTGGCGTAGCGACGCCAAAATCAAAGTCAGTGTCATCGTCGTATACAGCCGGATCGGGTGCCACGGGTCCAGTGCTGGCGGCAGCATTGATGGTGCTGGTCTTCATAGACCACCGTGAACCATGACGTTGGAACGACTGGATATCCACATACGAGGCTGGACGGGGAGCTAAGCGGTGATGCTGGAATGCAGTGCTGTCAAAACAGGGTCCTGACGGAACTCGGGCATGCGAGAGCTTGTGGTGAAGTGCACTGTCAGGAGTAATAATACCACCATCACCACCAACAGTGCTAGTAGCAGCAGCAGCAGCAGCAGCAACGACGACCGAGCCAGGAGCCATTGCAACGAATGGAAGGTGGACTCAGCAGGACGACACGAGAGACACGAACGGCAGGTCCGAGAAATCCTTGGTCCTAAAAAAAACGAAGAACGAGAGGCTATACCATAGGCACCGGAGTCGCTGCGAGATGTCGAGGTTGCTGCACAGAAACTCTGCGCCTAAAATAGACCTACTGCAACCCCAGGGCACCGTACTCGCAACAGTTTGGCTATGATGTAACCAGCAAAGAATAAAAATATAAAAAATAAAAAAAAATTTCTAAACTTTTAGCGGGTGAGATGGGATAGCAGCCACTGAGTGACCACTTGCTAGAGCGGGATAACCGGGCACAAAACCTAGAGGACGACGACGACGACAACCGTTAAATGAAGAACAAGTCGTCAAAACACGCAGTGAGCAGTTTGTTGGCGTCTTTTTGTTTTTAGTTGTTTTGTGCGCGAAATCAGTCAGGGAGCTCACCGCGGTCCAGAATTAATTACAATGGCAAGCTTCCAGAAGATCGTGCTATCTTGTCTCGGACGCCTCAGTTTCAAACCGCAACAAGGCTGCTAAAGGGGCGATCGTGCAGCAGCGACAGAACGAACAATGCGAATGCACGCCAACAATGGTGTGGTGGTGTTTACTTTTTGAGGGTGCTGGGGCACCAGGGCTTGCCGAGTTTAAACCTCCGCAGGGCAGCCAATACGGCTTATATACGGCGGAAGGATCCGCCTGGGCAGCCGTGGCCAAGTGAGTGCGGAGCCAAATAGGGCAGCGACGGTCGAATTGCTGCTCGAGAGCAGTTTGCTAGAGTTAGAAACGCTTTGTCGGTGGCGTCGCACCGGCTCTGGTCCACTGGCTGCCGACGTTCTTGTCCACCCGCACTGGTGGTTCTGCAGCGTTCCAAGGCACCGACCGGCACTGGCTCATTCCACATGGGGGAAGTGTCGGGGGTTAGGGCGCTGCCCGGTTAGGAGGGACGACCGTCCCTGTCGGGTCCCATCTGCACGCGCTTTAGCTCATCCCATCCCGACTGGGCAAGTCCCATGTAGGGCCTGGTACCTGCACCCCGATAAGCCCAGCGTCCCCTTTAGGCGCTTGGCACTGATGCTGGCGGGTGATAATACTCAACATGGCGGCATCACCGTACCAGCATACGCCCTTGTGCGGAACATCTATCGGCCCATCACCAGCGTCGTACTAGACAGTTGGGCGAATCAGGGGGAGGCGGCGTGGCTGGCAGGGGGGTCTCCATCCGAGGGAGGCGGCGGCACATCGCGCGCTGCAGCAATTCTGAGACTTCCCCCTGGACGGGGGTTTATTTTTATTCTGCTGCTGCTGTGCATGCGAGACCGATCATAGGTGGATGGATCGGTTAGGTAAAATGCTGGCTGGCCTTGCCTTGCAGACCGACCTGTCAGTGTGATGCCAGTGGATGTAATTTTTCCGTTTGCCGGCCGCGACATTGCTGCTACTTACACAAATCGTACCGGCGCTGGCTTATGTCTTCAATTGGCGCCGCTACTCCCGATTGTGGACTGACTCTGACTGCTCTGGTTATTTCTGTCCACTATTATGCTGCACTATACCCCACTACTCTCTGGTCCTAGTTCTAGCTCTGGATTGGTGTGCGCTTATGGTGATGCTGTTGCTGTGTGCTAGTGTGATGATGTTTCTAGTGCTGCAGCTGAACCTTGGCGATGGCCTGCACTGGCGAAACCCTGTTCTGCTGCTGTTTGTCACTGGCGTCGCCGCTATATATAGTTAGTGCTCAACATACAAGCCACTCCATGGCAGCTTTTAGCTAGCGTCCACACGGTCTACTACTGCCATCATAGTCTCTCCAGAGTGCTGATCTGGCGTATTCATGGCTATCGGCATTAATGTCACCGCCAGCTCAGCACTCCCCGTGCTATGGTGGGCCCCGCGACCATGATTTTTTTTTTTTTTTGCCGGCGTGCTCGCGTCTATGTGGTTCATAGACCCGCTGCTGCAGGGGGTTTTTCCGGCATGGCCGGGAGCCCCAACCCTGAGAGGATTATTCCGGCATTAATCTGATCGATTTTCCATTAACCAGTCCCAACCCTGAAATTTTCTCATGCTGTGTACGCGGTGGAGTAAGTGGGATTGCTCCAGAAATGGCATTAAGCCTGTCGCCAGGCTAGTTCCAGCAGCTGGTTGCTACCGGCTGCTGACCCAGTCGGCCTGCCTTCTCAAAAAATACAAATCTGGAGGCAGTGGTGCTGCCGAGGCTGATGCGACCCGAGGTAAAGGAGATGCAGATGAGCTTCTCGACCTACCGGCATTAGAGCGCAAGTTCCAGGCATCTATCCGGGCATTCAATGAAAGAGTTAAGGTCATCAAGCAGAGTCGGACGAATCTCGACAAGTTTAATGATCTGTCGGTGCCTCTGCAGCATGGCGAGACCCACAAGCTCAGCGAGGTTGCGACCTGCCAGCTGCGGGGTAACCGAGTGTCAATTGTGGTTTTTGATCCGAAGCATGTCAAGTACGTGATGACTGCTATTCTGTCGATTCTGAACATGACGCCCCAGCTGGACCCGGCAAACAACCAGACTGTCACGGTGCGTTTGGATATGGACGAAGCAGCCACGAAAGCGTCCCAGGCCAAAGACATTAAAGCGCTCCACGACCACTTCCGCAATTCTGCATCGCACCAGTCACTGACCCAGATCCGTGCAGAAGGACTGGCGGGTCTTAAGCGTGCGCTGAAGGGAAAGACTATCGATAACGAAACGTTCAAGAAGCTCAGCCAGCAGGCGGATCGAGCCTTCAAGGAGTACAGTGACAAGCTTGGCCAAGCTCACAAAGTTGCCTGAGCTTGCTAATGGGCCGTTGGATTGTCTACATCAGTTGAGCGGCCTTCTGCATGGCGAAGAAGCTGTAATACGGATGAACTGAAGAAGAGGTGACGACAATCTCCTTTGTTCGGGTTTTGGCTCTTTCATGATGTTTGCAACTCTCTCTGTAAACATGGCGTCACTGCAGAGTTGAGTTTGTCATGACACTTTTTCAATTCTGTATTTATAATTACGAAGGTCTTGTCTTGTACAACAATGTATATATACAAATGCAATCTATGTACGTGCCAGGCGCTGCAGCGCTCGCAGCCGGCTCCACAGGCCTTCGCCATAGCCCGCCGCGTTGATGTCTCGTACGATGTCGCATGCTTTCTTCGTATCGGGTATCGGATAGTCGAGGGTTCGTGGGATCTTGGTATGCAAAAACGGGAATCTGTCGTAGCATACGCTCTTTTCGACACACAGTCCCCGCAGACCCTCTGCTCCGCCAAACTTGCCGTATCCACTTGCTTTGATGCCTCCAAATGGCAGCTGGCACAGATGGTATGTCGCAAAGTCGTTGATAGCGACCATCCCGCACTCGAGTCTGTCAGCGACCGCATTCAACTGCGCTGTGCTAGTCCCAAACACCGATGCTCCTAGACCATATGGGGTTGAGTTTGCAATTTTAATGGCATCCTCCACCGAGTTTGCCTTGAATAATAGCAGAATTGGTGCAAACACTTCCTGCTGGGCAATATCCATCCCGGCATCCACGTCTGCCAGAAATGTGGGCGAGAAATAATGACCCTGCGGATATTTTGGATGGCTGTATCGCTGGGCACCATGCATCAGTTTGGCGCCCTTCGAGACCGCATCTGCCACCAACGCTTCGAGGGCATCGAATCTACTGCCACTGATAATGGCCCCCATGTCAATGTCTTCCTGCTGGTCCACAGACGACCCGACGCGGAGCTCACGCACTGATTTCTCTAGAGCATCTACTAGCAGGTCGTACAGCTTGGGCAGCACAATGACTCGCTCGACTCCTATGCAGTTTTGGCCCGCGTTCTGGAAGGTCCCTCGCATGATGATTGACGCTACTTCGTCTACATTGCGGACATCTTCCAATACAATTAGCGGATCTTTTCCCCCCAGCTCACACACCAGCGGTGTCAGCGACACTGCTGCTGCTGCAGCCACCTTATGGGCCACTGGTCGTGACCCTATGAATGTAATATGGTCAATTCCTGGATGCGATGTGAGGTAATCTGCATCTCCTGGCCAGCACGGTGCCAGCTGGACTACTCTATCATCGTAGCCGTTGATTCGCAGTGCCTGCCTTGCAATTTCGATGAAATGCAACGACGACCATGCGACACTCTCAGAGCACTTGACTATTATACCATTTCCCGTGAACAGAGCTGCTGCTACAGGTCCCATGAGATTGTGTAGAGGGTAGTTCCACGACACCATTGCAGCGACTAGTCCTAACGGCTCGTAACGCACTTCAGCACCCTTGTATGAGAGGAGAATGTTGGTCGGTCCCGGACGCTTTGACACGGTTAGAGCCGACTCTCCATGTACCACTATCCACTGCAATTTCTCGAGCGTTACCAATATTTCGCCCAAACACGCATCCAGCAACGTCTTCCCAGTATCTCGGCATGCAATACGGGCCACTTCTTCCTGGTGATCTGTGATGTACTTTGCGATTGTATTCAGCACTCGACGTCTGTCACTGAAAGTGGTCTTTTTCCAGTCTTTTTGAGCACTGCGAGCCTCGGAGATCAGTACGTCCATTTCGTCCCGAGTGGCTGCCACTACTTTGCCGAGTGACTGACCTGTAGCAGGGCAATAGCACTGAATATGGCTCGGATCACTACTGTTGTACACGCCTAGAGGTGACAGTCTTTTGCCCTTCCAGTGTGGAAGCGCCTCTGGCGGGGTTGGAACATGAAAAGTTTTACCACTCTCCTTACGCTTGAACTCAACGAACCGCCTGGCTAAGAAATACAATGATGGCACCACCACCAGCAGCAATGCCACCGACAGCTCTGGCAGTTTCATAGAAGTTCTCAACTTTAAGGTGCCTCGGTGGGGAAGGGCTTTTGTACTGTTTAGTACAGCGGGGTAAAAACCGGTTTTGAATCGTCACATAAATGTAAACCAATTAATAGATTCATAATTATAGGTTTTTTCGGCGTTTTTCTATTTATTTTCATAAAGCGATAGATAGGGGTGCAAAATATATGTAAGTTGACTTGTTGGATGGAATCTTGGCCGGAACTGCCAATTGTCCCACTTAGATGTGGCAGGCTGGCTGATGAGGGTGCCCAGCAGACGTTATACAAATCTTCTGCAACTCCATCGCGTTAGAGTAACTGCTGCGCAGCTGAGGAGAGACCTGGAAATGTCTCTTGACTATTGGACTTTGCAGTTTTCTGTAATTGACCTACCAAGGGATGCAACATTTCCAATTGACCTACCGAGTAAAGCGACATTTCCAACGTCCCCCTTCAACTGCACAGCAGTTGCAACAGCGCGACGGAGTCCAAACTACTTTCTACGCTGTGGGCTGAAAGAGAGTAGAGCAGCAGCATCTTTTCTTTTCAGCTTGTTTTTCATTAGTATAGCCATTTAGTACGGTAATTGCTGTGTTGGTAGCCTCCGCTGCGTAATCAGCGTGTGAAAATAATGCTGAACAGAAAACAAAAACGGTTGCGCTTCAAAATAACGTAACTCAAATGAGGATAACTGGAAGACAATCATTCTGTGTGTTAAAAAATATTCGGCATATGATCCATTCAAGTTCATCTATTACCGTTGGTATATTTCCCGCATATCCTCGAGAAAATCGAGACGTGGACACATTCAATCGTGGAAAATTATGTTCTATATATGACTACACCGCACAAATTACCGGAATTTCTTGTAAATGGCCTGTTATTAATGTTCATGTACATATGCTCCTGTAGTTCTGGTCGACAAATCACGAAAAATAAGAAGAAAATAGACACGAAACATAGATTAGAACGAAACCAAGACAAAGCAGAGGCCCAAAGCGATCCGAAACGCAGCTACTGCCCAGTGAGTTTGCCACCTACTGTCATTTCTAATACAGACTCAATTGATCTAAATGACATCGCTCAAGCGTTGATATGAGGAGTAGGCTTCGGAGTAGCTACCGACTCGAGCATGAGCTTGATGATACTCTCTTTGCCCTTGGCAGCATCGGCCTTGATCTTTTCCAGTTCCGCCTGTATCGTTGACTCTGCTTCTTCGCTGGCCTTTGATGCAGTCCCCGAGTTCTTGTTAGTACTGGTAACATCTAAGAACAAACATACCAAAGACTCCTTCTTCTGAAACTCGTCCTCTTTCTCCTTTCGGTACTGTTCAATCTCCTTGGCAGCATCGGTCTTTGCAGCCTTCAGCTTCTGAGTGCGGTCTGCCGTTAGCTGTGAATCTTAAGGGTCATTCTATACGTACAAGCTCGGGCGCTCTGAACGACTTCATGGGCTCTTCGCTCCGCCTGCATTAGTCAAAACTCCGTCACTGTTTCGGACTCACCTCCAGCAGAGTCTGGATTCCTGTCGAATTCTGAGCAGACTTATGTTAGTACATAGTTCTTGACACATGGGCCTCGTACCATTACTAATACTTGTCAAGATGTGTTAAAAGGAACGTTCAAACGGCAGCGACGATTAGGTGTTACATGTAGTTAACGGTCCATGTGTGGTAAGGCTCAGTCATGTGACCGTCATGCAGGCGACAGTTGTACTATTCATGTCAGAAATAACTTTAATCAAAAAAAAATTTGGGCGCTGTATGGACAACCAGAACCTTTGCGAGTCATGTCGTAGGAATGAGTCCAGATACAAGTGTCCGGCGTGTGGAATCCGAACTTGCTCGCTGAGTTGTTCCAAGGCGCACAAAATTAGAACTTTGTGTACTGGTCAGCTTGATCCGACAAGATATGTTTCAAAGACCGAAATATCTGCCTCTCCCGCAACAATAAATCGAGACTACAATTTTTTGGTGAGCCTTGACAGGAAAATAGAGCTTGGTAAGCGATATGCCGAGGAAACACTTTCGGCTCCAAAACGGCATGGCAACCGACGACGACCTGTGGGCAGAAAGGACCTCTGCATCAATGGTGTTCGAGTGCGCACAGTGCCTGCCGGAATGCAACGGTCAGCTACCAATAAATCAGGCCGAAACAAGGGCAAGTACTTCTGGACGGTGGAATGGATTGCTTCGGGGGGAGATGACGTCATTATTGCCGAAATGGAAGAGACACGGATATTAAAAGACGCTGCAGAGAGCTATTTTGCCTCCCCACAGACAGACTCTATTTATTTGAAACTTGTCGATTCGCCTGCAAACAGACCGCAAATGGTCAAACTTGACTCGTCAAAATCGCTGATTTCACAGATCAGCGGCAGAACTGTAATTGAATACCCAACATTGATAGTAGGACAGCTTGAAGGTTACCAGGTTATCGTTGAATCAGAAAAGGAAGAGGAGGGAGTCAAAGATGTGTTGAATAGTCACGAACAATACTCTGGCCATAGTCATAACCAGTCTGATGAGAGGGGGCAGTGTGGCCACGCAGCTGAAGTGGCCAACGAAATGCGCAATTCCGTCGACAAATCTACCGAGTTTAGTGAATACAGCGCTGGTTCCCCGCCAGAAGAGGCCGTTCTGGATTTGAGCCATTCAAAATTGCATCCCACCAGTTTTAACAGCATACAATGTGATTGAGGTGGCTGGATATATCATATATCATGTTGATTAGTCGTCAGGTGCAATGCGAATCTGTCATTGTCCCCCTCTCAGCGAGCAGCTGGCTGAGGAGTAAAGCGACTTTTGAATGAGCCAAGGCCGTATTGGACCTTAAACGTACTATTTTGATCTCGGATCTAGGGAGAAGTATGGGAACGTATTGAGAGCATAGTAAGCGGATTCGACGTCATGCGTTGAAGCGGGCAGGGCATGCTCTTGTAATGCCTGGCGTAATTTCAAAATTCTGTGATAAACCAAGATGAGAAAGCTGAAATTATCCCCCAGTGAAGTAGCTAAAAAGAAATGCATTGATGACAGGCTTTTCTAAGTCGGTGGTGAACCTCTCTGAATTCGATTCGAACCATCTTAACATAGATTATAAGTATGCATCTTGATACTTTCGTAATTGCAGCTATTTCCTGGAATAATGCCAAAGCTGCGGTGGAGATCAGGATATCGAATATTTGATGTTGTTTGGTTAGGACCTCAGGACCGTTGGATGTCAAGCAAGTTGCTGGTGTACGGATAAATCACAGTAGCATACAGGTCTATTGTCAGTTGCTAGTTTATTCGATATATATGAGAAGTTGTTGGATTGAACTGTTTCACTCACTGAAACACTCGCGTGGTTTGCATAAGACTGATAGGGAACTGGTAGAGAACTGACTATGTATTTTCAGATTGTTGTTGATCAGTCAAATGCTCTCATTACCTCATGTCGGTCATATCGGATCATATCCATTGCCAAACAACGCTAGCAAAAATTGTGATTTCGTGAAACTGGCCATTGTCAATATCGTTATTTTAATGTTCGATTTGGTGCAATCAACAAAGTTTTCGATGCCCGAGAATACTAGACTAAAAATGGCAATTTTCTCCATTTCTCTGACAATCTCAACAATCACGTCCCGCGAAAAGTCTCTTATAGCCCACATTGAGAGATATGTTAAGAGGCTTAGAAAATACAAGCATATGCTAACGGGCAAAACGATCGTCAAGTTGATCAATCTGACGGGCAAAATGATCATCAATCTGACGGGCAAAACGATCATCAAGTTGATCACTCTGACGGTTATTTCACCAGCGAGGTCAACGCAACGAGGAGCAGCTTCCAAAATGATCTCCAGATACTCGAGAGAGGTGTAAATTGCATCGAAGCATTGTTCAAAGAACTGCCTCTGCATTGATTTCCCTTCTACCATGATTAGGAGGTGCTGAACGTGACGTGCCACATCGCAGCCATATTTGTCAGACATTACACGGCATAATCTTAAAAGCAGTCTTGCCTACCAGACTATACACACTATATGGCTGTTGGGCGCCTTTACACCGTGAAGTGGTCGAACGATACTTGGTGGTTGGCTTGACGAGAATAAATAGGCTGGTAACATTCACGTCATCTTCTGGTTTCCAAGTCATAACTATTTTAGCAGCAGCCTGATATGCCATTGGCACAGTGCATACAGTTCGTGTAGTTTATTTTTTGGTAGTTCTGAAAGTGTTCTGAATAAACCTATTTGATCAATGCCTCAACTGCAACACAGCTCCCAACTCTTTCTGGAATTCTCATATTGGACGCATTTTTCACCAATTAGTCAATAGTGAAAAATGTAGCTATTATTGTCTCCAACATAACATATCTATCCGCAGCAATTCGGCTCATATTCTCTCTGCTTTCTTCGGCCAACAACGTACATCAATGTATAAACAATTATTTACATGATGAGCACCATACAGTACTTTCACAGCTCAATATTGTATTCGAACGGGTCATCGGTCACCTCTTCATGACCGAGCTTCCAAATGGACTCGACTGACTGCTTTACCAGTGTCTGGGTTCCCTGGAAATCAAACCTTTCCGGGCCATTTTTGACAGACCTTTTGTCCAGCTTTATTGTGAAGTCTGACTTTGTTTTTTCAATGCACTGGCATAATACAGTCTCCACTCCTGGTTCGTACGTGGGCGGCAGCATTACAAGCGTTTTCACTGCTAAAATATCTCCCACCAAAACCTGCTTGAATTCGATAACTGAGTCGTCTCTTAGAGCGATATTTTTCCAGGGAATTCCCGGTGATTCGGTTTGTTCTGACGACGAAGCTACATCCTGCTGTTGATCTCCTCTGAACTGTCTCCGTATGTGCCTATAAGGATAGGGAGGAAGTAGGGCCTCGAATTTATCGGGTTCGTAGCACTCAGTCGAACCAAAAGTCCATCCTGGAAACCGTTGCTGGCGACGAGCGATTTCCTGCTCCACTGGCCGGGCCCCCACAATCTTTTTAAGGTCAACTGGATGCTCAGACGTCTCAGAAATGCGGGCCAGCATAGTTCTTCTTCGCGCATTCCTGCTTTGCGTGGTCGCCTTGCCAGCTCGTTTGACCTCTATAGTATCGCCGTCTTTCACAAAATATTTCATCTTGTGGTGCCTGCTGAGAGGCACTCCATCCAAAAACACCTGATAACCATCTTCCTGAAGCAACTCCTTCGCGAATTGCTGTGCCGTCGACCTACGGGTCTGTTTGTCGAGCGGCCACCAGAAGATCTCAGTCGGAGTTACAACCTTGATCCTCATAGCAGGACGACGAGTTCGTGGAGTTGTAACCTAACATTACTACCACGACGCTGCAGCCGTACGATAGACAATGAATGCGAAGGTGCTGATCTGCAATCGCTTCAGAAGCTGTGCGTCTTAAAACTACTTCTTCTTGCATCCTATTGATGCTATGCTGTTTGGTGGTTTTATAGCTTTGTCTTTTCACATTTCTACAGTTGTACAATCTGTTTTGACTGGACCAAGCTGAAAGTCAGGGATGGTGCTGCCGAACGACATCGTCCAACTAACCAAACCATAAGACCCGCTGGCGCAAACGATGATAAAACTACTTGTCAATTCATTCTAGCCGTTTGAAACATGCAGCTTTTGACTCCAAGACATGCTGTGCATCGTAGACACTAGAGATAGACGACTGACATCGCAACACATGTCACTATAGTTCCCGCACATCAAACTCGACAGAGTCGTCAAGATGTGTCGTGCGACTACTCAAAACTCTACAAGAAATATTGCCATCTTGCAACTCTGTCGCGCTGTAGCAACTGCTGCGCAGCTGAGTCAAGAGTCAATCCACCCTTTGCTCTGCTCATCGCAGATGCTGCATGATCTAGGTGCTGTCGATATGTTGCGGGTACATGTCGAGCAGCATATTAATATGGTCCTGCGAGAGCGACGCCATCTCCGTAAACTCGAGCTGATCGCAGACGTTTGACAGCCACTTCATGCGAGTGCTTATAGTCTGCTTGTCGTAGCCCACAGACCCGTCTTCTGAGGCCGTTAGCTGTCTGAGCTGGCCGCGAAGGTCGCCAATACGCTCGATAGCTTCTGGCAGCTGTAGCTCGTCCAGGCGGGTCTCTATGACCTCCCTGATACGTTTTGCAAGCCGCGGTGCCTGGCCACCTGTGGACACCATCACTTGGAGTGGTCCCCTCTCGATGAGAGAACCACAGTAAAAGTCGCACTCAGCAGGGATATCGGCGACGTTAACAGGAATCCGACGGCTGGAGCACTCTAGATAGATCTGGTGCGACAGCTGCCGGTCGTCGATGGCAGAAAATGCCAGTGCGTATGGGTGCTCGTCAAAATCGCGGGCCAGATCAACCTGTCGAGCGTGCCATTTCAAGATAGAACCGTCGTCCACCAACGCCCGCAATTGGGTCGTCAGCATCGGCGACACCACCGTGATCTTTGCCCCTGCTTTTAACGCCGTCTCGATACGCCCAGTAGCGACGTCGCCGCCTCCTACGACCAGCACATGCTTGTCTTTCAGCTGCCAGCCCACGATGAACATGACGAGGGTTGAGGAGGTACCGCAATAGGTAGTAGTAGTTTAGTCCAGCAGAAGTGTCGCCAGCGACAACCTGCAGTAGCTCGCAAGCGTGCATGATGCACTGCTGACAGCATCTAATCTACCAAAAGCATTTACAGACATGTATTCTACAGTTACAGTTAGCATCCCATACATCTTGCGGCAGAAAAGCGTATCGGTGTCGAGTCAACTGCTGTTAAGCTAGCCAAATTGGCCACATGAGGCATACATGCGACACTGGCAGCAAGACCTCGGATTTAACCGCAATTGAGCTGTGAACAAAAGGTCAACTCGGAAACGAAGATAACTAAGCAATATTTGGCTATGATATACCACTGTCACACAAAAATATAATGCAGCGTTCTGGACCTCTGTTTGCTGTGACAACTGTTACGTAATATCGAACTCAGGCGGGGTGTGCTCATCAACGCGTATCCGCAGCATCTACTAAACACAATGCAGCAGAGCACCTGACGTTAGCACTCTGAGTGAAATGATGTTGACCTAACTCAACTGCGAAGCAGTTTCTACAGCATGACTGAGCTACAAGGCATTTCGCTGTGCATCCTGCGACTCCGTCGCGCTGCGGCAACTGCTGCGCAGTTGAGGCAGGGATTCAGGGGTAATGGGCTAGTGCAACTGATCGGCGATGAGCACAGGAATTGACTTCGGTACAACTACAGCGCGACAAAGTTGCTACACTGGATCTATAATCGATGACCTATGAGTCCTCGCCCTCAACTGCGCAGCAGTTGCCACAGCGCGACGGAGTCGCAAGACATATATATATATACTGTGCAGACAGCTGCTACGAGGGTTTTCAAAGGTGCAGAACTACGGGTAATACACTAACACATTCGTGAGGGTCCAGTGTAAAACAAAATAATCATATTTGACCTATCTATGCAATAACTTAAGCAGCACGCCCAAACACGCCCGTCTCGCCGGTACGAGTGGCCTGCTCGCCGGCCCGCACAATGCGGTCGCCACTGGTGGTGACAACAAGATTGACGTCCTGCTTCTCGGACTGGGCCTTCTTCCACACCTCGACCTCGCAGCCGCCGCGGATCACCGCCACTCGCATCGTGGCCAGCAGGTTATGGGCAGCATTGGAGTGGTTGTAGACACCGCCGTTGAACACCGCGGTGCCGTCCTTACCAATGGCCGACTTGATGAGCGCCTTGCCTCCAGGGTGGCGCTCCACGAAGTCCGATATGTCGTGCACGATGCCGCTGATGAGCACCAGGCTCCTGCCCTCGGCGCACTGGTGCTTGAAGTCGTCGAACTCGACCACCGGCAGCTGGTCGATGGGCACGCCCCAGTTGAGGCGCGAGCGCCACCGGTCGAGCTTCTTCTGCCTCTGCTGCACCAGGCCCTGCTCTATGGCGTTCTGCGAGAACTTCTGCAGGTTGGACGCCAGCCCCAGCTGCTTCATCGTCCAGATGAACATCTTGGTGGGGTCGTACTGGTACCACTTGAGCGCGTTGCGGTAGTCTGACGGGAACTCGTGGTGGAAGTTGTGGTAGCCCTCGCCAAACGTCACCAGAGCCGTCAGCATGTGGTCTCGGGGCGTGCGACGGTCGTCAAACGGCTGTTCGCCAATCCAGTGCGCCAGCGAGTTGACGCAGAACGTCGACTGGTGGACTACAAACAACCGCAGCACCCCCGCGTACAGAAACCCGCCCTTCCAGTCGCCCCAGCAGAGCCCTGCCACAATGGTGGGGAACAGGTACGCCATGCCGAACAGGAACCACAGGTAGTGCTTGTGCTGGAACCGCACCAGGGGGTCGCTCACGAGGTCCGAGATGTCGGTGCGTCCCTTCAACTTGGGGTTGGCCAGGAACACCATCCAGCCCATGTGCGAGTACCAGAACCCGCGGCGAGCATCATAGGGATCCTTGTCAGTGTCAGTGAACCGGTGGTGGGTGCGGTGCCCGTTGGACCACCACTTGATGGAACCTTCGCCAGCGCCCGACCCGCAGAGCATGAGGAAAATCTGTAGTGGCAGCGAGGCCTGGTACGAGCGGTGCGACCACATGCGGTGGTAACCAGCAGTAATGCCCATTCCCGTGAAGGCGTAGTACGCCAGAGCCCACAGCAGCGTCTTGGCTCGGAGGGGCACAAACGGCACAAAGCAGAAGCCAATTGCCGGGTAGATGGCAATGAGCATGGTGTTGATCCAGTTGATATGCTGGTACCAGTTGGCCACCGTGAAAGGCTTCTCGGAAATGTGCTTCTTCTTGGCTGGCTCGGCACTGCCAGCACCAGCACCATCGGCAGAAGCAGCAGCAGCAGCAGCGTCAGCAGCAGCCTTGAGACGCCTGTTGATGTCGATTTGGCGGCGCGACTCGGCGCCCGACGCAATCGCGTTGAGCTCCTCTACGCTTAAAGCCTCGATCTCAGACATGTCGGCACAAAATCGCTTTCAATCAGGATGGAACTGTTGCAATCAAGGTGCAGGAAAAAACATGCTGAGTTTGTCCGGTTTATATGTGGGTGCATCTGCTCATGCACGGCTGCCGCTCCTGCGACATGTTGGGATTTAGTCCCAACAGGCCTGCGTCAACATCTGGGCGTTACCCTGGGCACTGCAAACTGGGCACTGCAATTTGGGCACTGCAAATTAGGCACTGCAGTAGGGTATGGCAAAATTGGTAGTGCAAATTGGTGGTGCAAATTGGGAGTGCAATTGGTAGGGCAAGTTGGTAGTGCAATTGGTAGTGCAAAACTGGTGGCGTTAATTGAGAGCAGTAGTGTACATTTGTAACGCTGACTAGTGGTGCAAATTGGCTGGTCCAAATTGGGGAAATGCGGTGCAACTCGGCGTGTGCACTGCGGTAACGCACCTCGGTGGTGCACCTCGGTGGTGCGACTGTGATGTTGGGGTGTGGCGTGGGGCAAAAAATTATATCGCTTGTGTGTAGTATCAATTATTTAGGGCTATACTTTTAGGGCGATTGCTGCGAGATTGCAGAAAATTTGCTGGAAATTGCTGGGATCTGGCAGCAAACAGACTGGCAGCAAACAGACTGGCAGCACAGCAATTGGCGGTCTCGAGTGCTCTTGGCGTTTTGTCTTGGGTCTAGCGGTCTCACTTTAGCGTGGGTCTCCTGCCTGCTGCTTGCTGTAGGTGTTTTGTGGTTTGTCGTGGTGCTCGGAAAATGGCGGAGCGTGCCGAGGTGCCACCCGGCCTGTGCCAGCTTGTTGACCAGCAGGTGCACCCGAAGTACTTGACGCCCTGGCTGGCGCCTCTCGTGTCGTACGACCGCCAGCCCCAGGTGGTGCGACTAACGGAGACGGCGCCACCCGAGTACCGGCGAATCGTGTTGCGGCAGCTGCTCCAGCTCGCGGACAAGGCGGCTGTCGAGATCCACGAAGAGCTCACTGAGGCTTATGCATATGCGTTGGCTTCGAGTCCCAGAAACAGCTCACAACCATCTAGCCCAGTCAACGCCTCGCACACTGTGGTGACATACGACGCCGGCCCAGTGGGCGGCAAAATCCGCCTCTACGAGCAGCCTTTTGTGATTGCGAGCGCCGGGTCGACGGGTCACCGCACTTGGGAAGCTGCGCTGGCCCTCGCCGACTACCTGGTGCGCCATCCTGAGGTGGTGCGCGGCCACGACGCCGTCGAGCTGGGCTCCGGCACCGGTCTGGTGGGCATCGTGGCGAGTCGGCTGTGTGGCGAAGGCAGTGCCGTCGTTCTCACCGACGGCGACAGCCAGGTGGTGTCCCGGCTCGCCGCGAATGTGGCTCTTAACGGGTCCCCCTGCAGATGCCAGCCGCTCTGGTGGGCATCTGATAAGCCTATTCGGGCAGGCAGCCATCATCAGATAGTGCTGGCAGCAGACGTCACCTACGACGCCGATCAGTTTGGCGCCCTCGTGACATGCCTGCGCGAGTTTCTGGAAATGCCAGCTACCGAGCAGGTGGTCATTTCCGCCACGGTGCGCTCGTGCGACACGCTGGCCAGTTTTGTCGCCGAGTGTCGCCGCCAGGCGCTGGCAGTGGACCTCGTCTACACCTACTCGGAGCCGTTTCAGTGCCACTTCTTCATCCCACCACACTCGCCTGATATCCAGATTCTGCGCGTGGTACCTATCCACCACTCAGCTGCAGCAGCGTGATGGTGCTGCAGACCTTCGTAATGAGCATTTGACTTCCTTTTCCCGCGACTCCGTCGCGCTGTAGCAACTGCTGCGCAGTTGAGGCGAGGACACTGGAGTCATTTACAGACTGAATCACGCTATATGTTGGCCCACTCTTGTAGCTCAATTTGAAAACATCATCATATGTATACTGTATAACGACAAATTCTAGTAAACTGACAATTACGCATGGTCGAGCAGTGTCCTTGTTTCAACTGCGCAGCAGTTGCAACAGCGCGACGGAGTCGCAAGACAAATTGTCAATCACCTGTATATGCTCACCACAGTGAGGATTTCGCACTTTAATGTAACCTACTGCAATACTGTAACTGTATGATGATGCTATTACTTGCTCTGTCTGCTAATTACCGGTCTGCTGTAGAGCATCGACAACCTCGGGGTCGCTACGCAGCTGCATCTCAGCCATGTGGTCGACCAGCTTGCGCTTGACATTGTCCAGGTTGGTGCCGTACGGTGCGAATTCGATGAGCCTGCCCACCTCGGCTTGCTTGCTCAGTTCGAGGGCCACCAGTTCTAGATTGTGCAGCTCGGCGTCCAGCGAGCGGGCGTCAGACGCAGGGCGCTCGAAGAACGGCATGATCTGGTTGATGCCCACGATCACCGACAGCACGAGACGACGCATGAACAGGACGACCTGGAACGGCAGCATGCGCAGGCCTGCCAGCCACTGCTCGGCAGCAGGCTGCGTCACCAGGGTCAGCTCTGTAGTCAGTGCTGTGGCAAGCAGCAGGTACTTCCAGTAGCGGCCAGGCCCTACGAGTTTGAACATGCTGAGCAGCTCCATCGACACCACCGTCTTGGTGTAGTACACTACCAGCGACCACATGAGTCCCGACGTCATAATGTCGCTCTTGGTGAGGGTGGCGCCTTTGGCGGCGTCTGCTGGCCATTTTTGGACGTCGAGGCCAAACCTGTCGTAGCCGAACCGTAGCACCGTGTCCGACAGCAGCTCGTAGGCGGTCCGGATGGTCAGCCAGTAGTCGTCAGACCCGCCCTGGAGCCCGCTCTGTGTGCCTGTCTTGGAGCCTGTTTTGTCGGGATGAAACGTCACGCTCAGGCGCCTGTAGGCAGTCTTGATCTGCTGGGCAGTCGCGGTTCCATCGAGCCCCAGGATGGAGTACAGCCCAGATCCGGTACCACTGACGGGCGACCCCTCCTTGAACACCGACCAGTAAGCATCGCCCACTGAGTACAAGAGATAGAGCGAAACCATCAGGATGTGAATGCGCCTGCGATGTCGCTGGAACACCTGCGACCCAGGTGTGTACGCCCTGCCAGTCACCATGTAGTATGCTTTATGGGCGAACGAAGTAGCCATGCTGGGGATATAAAACCACCCCACCATCGACAATATACCGTTCGACAGCAGACCCTTGGATAGCAGCCCATTTGATGGCATTCCGCTGGACGACATTGCCAGTTAATAAATAAACTATCTGACTCGCCAACAGATCTTTCTTGAGCCTTATCCGTTGACGTCCGTTCAAAAAACCACCCTTTGAACGTCAATCGCACACTTGGAATCCTCGCTCTACCCGTCAAACGTCAGCACTTTACTCCAACGTGAGAAAGAGTCTTAAACTCAACTTCAATGTGAAGGTCAAAGTCAACCTTAATGGTATATTATTTATTGGTGATGGCTAGCTCAGCCGCCGGTCGCACATTGCATGTTGCACAGAGTCTGGTTTCATCCAGGCTTTCGCCTAACCCCCTGAGTTTGCGTCTTCCATGGACAACCAGCTGGCAAGCGAGGACCGCGAGGACCGCGAGGAGGTCCGTCCAGAAGAGGTCGTGACGACTTTGGATGGTGGAGATCACACTGATGGCATTGTGGTAGAAGAACATGTGCCAGAATCGAAGAGTTCGTCCAGCAATGTGGATGTGGACCTCGTAGCATTAAGCTTGGAGTCGCCAGATTACGCGGATGCTCAGACTGGAACTGAAGCTCGACTTGAAGCGATCATTGATGTCAGGACTGAACTGGATGGTCCACGCTATTCTGGCGATCTCAAGGAGGCTGAATCGACAGTGGATGAACAAGATGAGCAGGAACCGGTGCAATTGGACGACCCAACTGGTGCTGCTGCTGCTTCTGTTGCTGCTGCTACTGCTGAAAGTGGTCCTGTTGAGACAGCAGCGTTCGACGAAAGCATGGGGTCGTTCACAAACGACGATAGTGGCTTTGGCAGACACAATGTTGGCGACGACGACGACGACGACTTCGGTGATTTTGATGACTTTGCAGAGCTCGATGGTGGCGACCAGCAGGCGGGAGCAATTCCCGAGTCAGAGTTCTCCAACACTGCGAAGCTCCAGGCATCCATCCTGTCCATTGTACAGCAGATCACCGGCGGCGGTCCGGTGGTGCAGCTCGCTAAGGACCACAATGATTCCTACTTCTCGGAGCGCAGTGCGTCGCTGTGGAACCAGCTGGTCGCCCCGACAGGTACTGCTAACCCCATCGACTGGCGCAAGTCGTCGATACGGCGGCTGTTGCTCATCTCGCTGGGGATCCCACTCGATCTCGACGAGATCTTTCAAAAAAACACCAAAAAACTGGTGCTCCCAAGCGTGCCGCGGCACCGCCAAAAAGACGGCGACCAGGCAAAGCAGACGCCTGCCGACGTGCTGCGCGCCGAGACTGATAGTAATCTCACCGGCTGGTACGAGCTGAGCTCGGTGTCTGAGGTCGCGCTCGACGGCATGTCGGAAGACGAGCTCTCGCATCATGTGGGTTCGCTGAAGCAGGCGCTCGACAGCGCTCAGAGAGTGTCGACCCAGTGGCAGCAGCTGCTCCAGTCCGCGCAGAAGGACAAGGAGACGTTTGAGAGCGTCATAGAGAGTCTAGTAGAGTACGCCCAGCGCCTGCGACGCAAGACTAAGGAGTGATATTTATTGGCCTGGCTGGAGATGACGTACTGCATGGAGTGGATCCTGTCGTCCACGAGTGCCATTTATGAATACCTTTTACGATACCTGGACCGAGTTGAATTGCTGACTCCGTCTGAGAAAAGCAATATTACACGATTGATCACACCTGATAATTTTTTTTTTTTCAAAGTGCTGTGCACGCTATAGATGACCAAGTGCTGTAAATACATATATTGTAATGCATACTCATAAAACACATTCTATCCACATGCCAGTGTCCTCGCCTCAACTGCGCAGCAGTTGCAGCAGCGCGACGGAGTCGCAAGATAACAAATTATACGAAGTGTACGTATAGCATGTCTTGCGACTCCGTCGCGCAGTTGAGACGACGACATGAGTAGTGCGGTACAGCGGTATAGTAGTTGTTCGTCATGCATTCGTTTCATATCTATACAGTAGTCGTCTCGAGTCTGATATACAGTTTTTGCGTTCATTTTCGTGTGCCGTGTATTGTGTGGTCACACAAGACGGCCTAGAAGTACAGTGCGGTCTGAAGAGCCCGACGCTATGAAGTTGTCGACTGGCGAGAGCGCCACCGCGTTCACAGTGCCTATATGTCCTGGCAGCTTGTGGAGCAGCGACCTGCTGTTGACGTCCCATACTGCTACAGAGCCATCGCAGGCGCCGGCTGCGATTGAGGACCCGTCTCGCGACCAGCACGCTCGCAGCAGGTTGTGGTCAAGCCCGTGCGGAGCACCATCGTACACCTTGAGTGCACGGTCGTCCGGTGCAAATGGTTTGATATCCCACGTCCGCACGGTGCTGTCCATGCCATTGGACAGCAGAGTCTGGTCGTCAGGCGAAACTGCCAGGCTCGTCACAGGCTCAGAGTCTGTATGGCCCGCCAGCTTATACAGCGGAGTGTCGGTGTTGCGTGCGTCCCACACTGAAATGGTGCCCTCTATGCCACTGGAAAACACCTGCGAGCCCATCGAGTCGACTGCGACCGCCATAATAGGGTACTCGGTGGTGAAGTAGCTGACTGCGTCCTTGTCGCGGGGATCCCACACTCCTACAGAGCCATCGTCGGATCCCGACACCACCAGCTCGGTGCCTCGGCGGACAACTGCTATGCTGTTGACCATGTCGTTGTGGCCAACGTGCTTTCTGACTCGCTGGCCAGACTCGACGTCCCAGGTCCCCACTGTCAGATCAGCCGAAGCCGAAAACAGCTGCCGTGAGTCGCGCGACCACTTGACGTCGAGAACGGCCGCCTTGTGGCCAGATATGATGCCAAAGTTGTCGTTTTGTCCATGGACGTTCCACAGGAGGATGTTTCTGTCGGCTGAGCTCGAAGCCAGCAGCACTCCTCCAGCATCAAAATCGACCGCCAACACCTCTGCCCCGTGGCCTGTAAGAGCAAGACACGAGCTGGCAAGTGGAGCAGCACTAGTAGTACTGGTTCGGCCCAGAGGTTGCCCCAGCTGGTCTGTTCGGGGCCGTTTGACCAGCGACATATGTGTAGATGGTGATGAGAGAAACTTGAAATGCAGGCTGCATATGCAGCTGATTTGTAGCACTCCTAACACAAATCAGCGAGACAGCGACTGATGACGATTCACAGCTAGCAGTCTGAAATACAACTCCGCACGCAACTGAATATTCACAATTGTAATGATTTTAGATAGTTATTTGCAGTTACTTATCTATTTGTGCTGCATTGTCTGCATAACATCGTGGTTCCTGTCCAGTGAGCTCTGCATATATAACCGGTTGATGCAACTGGTATAAAAGGCACATACATAACTTGAAAGATACAGAGCTGTACATGCAGCTGCTGCGAAGTCGGTTTGCTCAAATAAGCTTATTACAGCACTCTATAGCAACGTGTTGTAGTGTTTATAGACACTGAAATGAAGGTCTGAAAGAGACGTACCATATGAAGCATCAGTGCTTCAGCTGTGAAGCAATTGCCACGGCGTGAGAATCGCTAAATTGGTTTTGGCCAATTTTTTGTCTTGCGACTCCGTCGCGCTGTGGCAACTGCTGCGCAGTTGGACGAGGACACTGTAGTACCCTGCTGGAGTGCCATACACTTAAATATCAGATGAAATTCTTATGTTTTTTGTCTACGACTTTTCGATTCGAAGCCTTCTCCCCCTGTGGGAATTGAGCGCTACTAAGTGCCATATGGCATACCGACTCAGTTGCAGATGATGTTCGCATAACGGCTAACACAACGCTAGGAGACACAACTGCAGCCGAGAAATAAACAAAGTTTATAAAGTCATTCATAAGAGAAAGCTTTGTGAATCACAGCTTTAGTGGATGGTTGTATTCATGGACGTTTGTATACAAATATGTGTTGGGGTTTATTTTCACGGCTAATACTGTTCATGCACACCTGTCAGATAACGATTGCAAGAGGTACTACTACTTCGAGGTATCGTATTATTGCTGAACTCAATTGCCTAAACTTCGATCAGTTCATATATAAACTCAGACATAACTACACTCATAGTAATCTTGGTCAGTCTTGTGCTACTATTTTCCGACCCATTGGCACATGATTATTCATTCATTCTCAAAATTTAGGTCTGCAGTGCATAATAATATATGCACACCTGTCATGCGAACAGTTCGAGATCCGGCTAGCACTAGAGACGTCAGCGCTGTGGACCTAATTGGCTGAAGCTAAAAGCAGATATACTAGCACGTATAGATGGTTTCGACATGTGAGTCCGCTATACAACTGCGAAGCAGCATCCTCTAAAGGGATTTCAGCGCATTGGATGTGTGTGTGCTTTGCACCGAACTCGCACCAATGTCCTGGCCACAACTGCGCAGCAGTTGCCACAGCGCGACGGAGTCGCGAAATTGTCACACAAATGCCTTCAGTGGCTTCAGCACTGCTCTTTAGACTCTGGCGCACTGTGCTGGAGCACCGGTAGGCTACATCGTACTACTTTCTACTGCCAAGTATATAGCCACATGTTATAGTATAGTCTACAGTGAAACGCCCGGCATTGGTGGTCTACAGGGTGTCGGAGGGCTCGTAGTCGGCCAGGCCGGTGGCGGTGCGCATGTTCTCGGGGGCCTCCACCGAGGGCACGAACTCGAGCACCGCGTACACGACGCCCACGACGGCAATGGCAGCGCCTGCGATGATGCGCAGAATGTGGTCGTGCAGCAGGATGGTGCCGATGAAGATGTAGACTGCGGTTAGCCCCGCGATAGCCAGCTGGCAGCGAGCTACTTACACACGCCACGGCCCACGAAGGAGAACAGAAACGACGCGTACTTGGACGCGAGCGGGGGGACCTGGAACTCTAGCGTTAATTGGGGGCCCACCAAACAGAACAATACGCACCGAGCAGGCCAATTGCTGCGCCAAACAGAATCACGTAGATGGCGACGATGGACTTGTTAGCACTTGGGATCAAAAGCGAGCAGGCGGGTCTGTAGCTGAGATTGCCGACAGGGCCGACATTTTGGTGAATTTTGGTGCAACTGCTGGAGATCGAGCAAAAATGCACGCCAAATACAAAAGGGGCCGGGATTTGTGGCAATTCAAACACAGAAACAGAAACACCGAAATTGACCGCCACTATATCGCTAATACCGCTAATAGAGGCGCTCAGCTTGGCTTGGGGCTTACCGACTGGCTGCTGTTAGCGGGGGGAGCAACCGGACGGGACGCGGCACCTACAAAGACACGGGGAAGAACTGCGACACGCCGCCCAGCACGGCGAGACCGGCAACCACCAGATTGACGACGCGAAACAAATTGGACAGATCTTCCATAGTTAATGTTACAAAACAAGAAGCAACATAGAATAAGAACAGGCTACACAAAAATAGCTACTAACCCAGCTCAGCGCGGCGCTGGCAGCAAGCAGCCTCTCAGCGGGCTGGCTCGTCAGGCCCAGCACTGTCGCCACCAGCGGCAGCAGCTCCACCCGGTGCACCAGCACCCGTGTCGGGGCCAGCCCCGGGCTCAGGGGCCACCTCCGACATGTCGCCAGTCCACAGAGTGAGGTTGTCCTTGAGGAGCTGCATGATGAGGGTCGAGTCCTTGTACGACTCCTCCGACAGGGTGTCGAGCTCGGCAATGGCATCGTCAAACGCGAGCTTGGCGAGATGGCACGCCTTGTCGGGCGAGTTGAGGATCTCGTAGTAGAACACCGAGAAGTTGAGGGCCAGGCCCAGGCGGATAGGGTGGGTGGGGGGCAGCTCGACGCCCGCGATGTCGGAGGCGGCCTGGTACGACTTGAGCGACTGGTCGGCCGAGTCCTTGCGCTTGTCGCCCACCGCGAACTCGGCCAGGTACCGATGGTAGTCGCCCTTCATCTTGTAGTAGAACACCTTGGACTCGCCCGACTGGGCCGACGGGATCAGGTGGGCGGCCAGCACGTCGAGGATGTCGTCGCAGATGCTCGCGAGCTCGGCCTCGATCTTGACCCGGTACTCCTTGATGAGCGTCACGTGGAGCTCGTTGCCCTTGGACTCCTCCTTCTGCTCGATCGACGACACGATGCGCCACGACGCGCGCCGGGCCCCAATCACGTTCTTATAGGCCACCGACAGCAGGTTGCGCTCCTCCACCGACAGCTCCTCCCCCAGCGCCGTCACCGCCTTCATGTTTTCCACCATCTCCTCGTAGCGCTCAGCCTGCTCGGCCAGCTTGGCCAGGTAAACGGAATCCTCTCGCGACACTGCGTTAGCCCTGCTCTCCAATCAGTCCTCCACCATCATCACCACTTGATCACCACCACCACCACCACCACCTCTGCATCTTGTATACACAACATCGTCGTCGTCGTGCTCCAGGTCGTCCTCGTCGTCCCTCCTCGACCTCCACCAGCACCTACCTGGGCACCAGCCGGTGGGCTCAGCCGGTGGGCTCACTCAGCTGGTGCAATCAATTGCCGGTGGAGCGCTGCTGCTGGGGCCCGCTGGGGGCCCGCTGCGAACTTGGATCCGCTGAACCGAGCCACGACCGACCCGCACAGCTGGCGCTTGCTGGCGCTTGCTGCTTTACGCCATGCCGTTCCCAATTCAACGCCTCCCAGTGAGTCGCACCAAACCAACAGCACAAATCACGACGCGACTCGTGCCTGCCGCCATTGGATCCGCCCCCCCCCTCTGTGCGCGTGCACCCGGTGTGCCGCAAATGGTACCTACTTTCTATCTAGTTTCACGTATTACTCCAAAACCTGTAACGGATAAAATCAAAGTCAACTGGGTTGCTGGCGTATCACTTGTTTTTGTTGTCGATAGGGCAGGGGCGCCGTCGGGGCTCTAGCTGCCACTCTGGTATGCAGCGCCTTGCCCTGAAAGACCGGTGCGACTGCTCTGCAACCTTGGCCGTGGCATCTGTCTACTTGATCGATTATCTTATCTGTACACACACATATTATCACTAGATGGGCTGCTGACTCGGGGCACCGCGTGCTCAAAAAGCTGGCCACTGCGTGATGCCAGCCGTGCTCAAAACCGCACATGTCACCGTGCAGGTGCATGCACCCCGTATTCACGCTGTCTTAATTTACGAACCACCGCTGGGAGGCGCTAAGCAGTGGGTGCGGGTCTTGTATGAGCTCCACATCTATTTCGCGACTCCGTCGCGCTGTGGCAACTGCTGCGCAGTTGTGGCCAGGACACTGGTAATCACGAGGTCACCAGTTGGAGCTTCGCTGTAGCCATTGACTGCATCAAGAAATGCGACGTCAAAAAAGTCAATTTGCAATTCAGTGTGGCTGGCAGCCACCCCATGCAACATACAAGTCTCCAAAAATGTGCTGACATGGAAAGATCTCTTTTAGCTCCAATATCTGTCGCTCGAGTATGTAAACACTCACCGTACTAATAGTTCCAACGTGCATGGCACCAAACAGCCGTATGTAGGCAGATGAAATAATTTTTTTGTATTTTATCCGAAATTCTGTCAAAGAACGAAGTATTCTTGTGATAAACAAGTCTTTAAAACGAAACACACGCAAGAATTGAATCTTCAAGCAGTATATTCCGAAAACCTGTCAGCAGCCCTCGAAAAAACGACTGTCATCAGTTCATTCTTCTTTCACTAGGCGCCAGTCACCTTTGTACTCAATATTCAGCGCTGTCCAACATTCAAATTTATCCAACATTCAAGATTCATCCACCAACATTTGTCAGATGACTTTGCCAAAACATAGCATACTTAGCACTATCCAATATCCGCGCTTGACGCTATTCTGCTTTGTAAAAATTATCCACTATTCCCAATATCCTCTCTTGTTCAACATTCAGCTATGTCGAGTACTCAGGTATAACCACCATACATGAGATTAGTTTCGACCCACATTGGCAGTCCTCGCCTCAACTGCGCAGCAGTTGCCACAGCGCGACGGAGTCGCAAATAAAAAACGCCTAGCTTGTAAATACAATCGGTTTTTTTTCCAAGCCATACAATGGGGTAAACTCAAAAAAGGCATGCTCACTCTCACTACCGGGCTCGCTGGATCTGCGCCTGCATTTGCGCCTGCAGCTGTGCTTGGGCCGCCAGAACCTGGGCCTGGAGCTGAGCCTGGCCCTGCTGGACCTGTGCTGGCGGCTGGGCCTGCCCCTGAGCCTGGGCCTGGACCTGCCTGAGCATCGCCTGCTGCATGGCGGGGTCACTCTGGAGCATAGCGAGCTGGCGCTGGCGCATCAGAAGCGCCTGTTTCTGCTGGATCTGGTGCTGGGGGTTCACGTACACCCGCGGAGGCCGCGCGTACTGGGCCTTGGACACCGTGTCGAACACGATGGTGCGTCCCAGCACCGCGCCAGTCGCAGCCATCACGGCGTTGACCGAGCTGGCGCCCTCGCCAGACCCGCTGGGCACAGGCGGCACCGTCGTGATGGACCCGATGAGGGTCTCGCGAAGACGGAAAAACCGCGACCGCAGGCGCGTGGGCATCACGACCTTGCGCTCTAGGGGCACTGGCAGCGCCCGCACCACGCCCGCCATGACCTGCTCAAACTCCTCGTCGTCGTTGAGCGGCGTGTCGTCCATGAGCGCCTCGTTGTCGAGGTCGAGCTGCTGCTGGGTCGAGATGGACGCCAGCTTGACTTGGTTGCGTTTCTGGTAAGCTGCCAGCAGCACGTCGTACGGTTGGGACCGGCCCTGCACCGCGCGCTTGGCGCCCATCGAGTGGGTTTTACACGTCAGCGACCGGGCACACTGGCCCCCAGTGGGCAGTGGCACTCCACACTGGCGCTCCACATCGACCTGGACCTCCTTGGCCTTGGCAGCCTTCTTCCTGTTTGTGTCGGCTGCTCTGGCTTTGCGAGGCCGTTTTTTGTCGTCCTCCGACCGCCGAGGCCGCCCCTTCTTGGTCGCTGGAGACCCCGTGTTCTTGGACATGTCGCTGTGCACCGTGGTGGGCCTGCCAACAAGCGAATGGGCTACAAACAGTGCCAAATCTCAGCCGCTATTGCGTTGAACCCCACCGTCGTCAACCTCCACCAACTGTGCTCACTCTGTCACAACTACAGCCCCGTGAGCCTGTGCGCCTTGTGTATGGCACTGCACAGTTGTACTCCAAGTGACTGTACAACGGGCAACTGCACAGTGTACAATGGGCAACAAAACAATGTGCTACTGTAGGATAAACACCGAATCGCAGCTTGCACGAAAACCAAATCTAAAGACTGGTGCGGCTTGGCACTTGTGGGGTCGCATGCGCACACGCACGCACGTCGGCCTATAAAAGGGCTGCGCAGGTTGCCACTTGTGAACTCTCCTACTTACCTACCCATCTAAACAATGCTGAGTGTCCGCCGAGTTGTGTCTCGCCCTATGGGCTCAATGATGTTTGTGCGTCGTCTCACTGAAGGCGACGTGGGTGCGCCTCGTTCCGAGCAGAGCAAGGATGCTTTCAACGTAAGTCAGCGAGCGCCTCAGCATGGCGGGGCGGGAGACGACGAGTTCTTTGTTGTGCTAATGGTAGAAACGTGAAAAGGCAAACGAAGACTACTATGTGCGCCAGCATGAAGCCGAGAAGCTCAAGGCGCTGCGCGATCAGATCGCCAAGAAGGAGGCTGAGATCAAGCAACTCAAGCAGGACGAGGCTGCTCTCAACAAGTGACTGCTGTGTGGTTAGTGGTCTGATTATGCATGCCCCGACGCACCGCTGATGCGATGCCCTGTCTATATGCCCATGTGTATATTTTGTTGGCCAATAAATGGACTGTCGTGAAGCAACTACAGAGAATGTGTGCCGTTGACCGTAAAAATGAGAAATAGCCATCCACGTGGTAATGAGTTTGTGAGCCATTGATCGTAGTAGGCTGTTTTGGGGCATGCTTGTATTAGTCGCAATGCATTATACGGTATACGTATATAGTAGCGCTTTGCTGAAGCTGACCTGTCAACTCATGCGATAGCATTGCGATGGCATGTACCCAACTGAATTCTTGTGTAAAGCTTATTTCAACTGGGGGCCTGAACTGTGATTGGCAAATAGCTGCAAGGAATGCTAACGTTAACTCGAAAAAAAATAGAGCTCAAGAAAAAAACTTTCACATTGAATTGTTCAGCATGTATTTTACACTATCGAAGAGCGAATTGAACCAGTTATCCTTCATTCAGCCCAATTTCATGCATCCGATTCCGTGCTCATCGCAGATGTACTATCCCCTGAGTCCTCGCCTCAACTGCGCAGCAGTTGCTACAGCGCGACGGAGTCGCAGAATGTCTGTTGAGTTCGGTGGATCGACTCTGTTCTGTTACACAGATAGCTAAATACCTTATTTGTATTAATACAGTTACATAAGAGATGCTGTCCAAGTGTGAAGTAATTACAACTATGTTGCCAAGCCGGCAAATCGTTCAAAATCATGCTGAAAACCGGGTTCACGTAAACCATTGTGTGAACAGCCATGTGGTGCATCGCTGAGATCAAATAGAGCTGTGAATGCAACTCATGCTGTGGATAATCTTCGTGCCGGCAAAAGTATCATTATCAAACTCAGTTGGATGCCACTTTAATGGCAATTTAGATGTCATGTTGTCGCTTTCGATGCCGTTTCAAATGCAGGTCACTTTTCTATCTCCATCGCAGCAAACATGTCATTCGTCAGCTGCGAAGGCTGCACCACCTGGAAGTTGACTCCCGTGGTGCGCTTGTCTTTTGCAAGGGCCAGCAGCGCACTGACCTCGTCGTCTTCTATTTCGTAGCGGCTGTGCAGCCAGGATGCAGGGCACACTCGGGTGCCCCCAGTCAGTCTTATGGCCTCGCCGAATCCGGATTGCGACTTGTTGGCTGGCACCAGTACTACTGTCGACATCTCACGGGCCACTGGCACATCCTTGCCGTGGCGTGGGATCTTGCCATTCTGCAGTGCCGCCAGCGCTACAAACTCGATGGCAAGGATATTGTGAGGCACAAATATGTGGTGCTGCACAACCTCGCTGACTCCGAGCCGGTACGCCTTGTACTCCGCCTCGGTCTCTGCGATGTACGACAGCTTGAATGGATATACCGACGTCGTGATGTCTGCCTTAGACAACAGCTGCCGCGATGCATTCAACTTGAGCCCATATGTGACTGTGAAATCGCGACTGTAGATGGATGGCTTGTAGAGTGTTGACGACACCGGGTTCATGACCTGTTTGTGTCGCAGGATACCTTTTGCCCCGTTCGTGGCTGCCATGCGAATATCTATCAGCCATACCTCACCCGGCGTCACGACGTCGTTGTCGCCAGTCTGCTCGTCCTCCCACTCGTGGCCGGATCCAACCGCAAGCTCTCGAGCAATCTCGTCTTCCTCTTCCCAGACGACGCCCTTGAAGTCCTGCTCGTGCACCACTTCGCTCTGTCCAGCCAGAAACCGCCGAATGCGTCGCACACGCGACCCAGGCGCCACCTTGACTCTGAAAGTGGATGCAATGGCGTTGACGACCCGTCGTATTCGCCGCCCACTCACGGGTCCCAGCTCGCTGATGAGCGGATGGTGGTTGGAGTTGGCTGCCATGCTCACCAGGTTCGTGATGGCTTCATTGGCCAAGTATGCTGCAATCATCGCATCTGCCTCGGTGCCCATCAGAGGCTGCTTGGGCTGCTCATCCCACACCACTGTACTGTGCGAGATCTGAGCGGTATACCCGTCTATGTGCACTCCCAATGTGACCTTCACTACGTCTCCATCATTGACGTAGCCAGCCTGAAACTCGTCCGACTCCTCTGGCGACACGCCAGACACGAACGCACCCTTCTCAATTTGAACGGGCAGCGCAACGCCCTTTTCCTGGACGTTCTTCTTAAAAACGCTGGCGGTCGCCTGCTGGAGAAACGAGTCTCCTAGTCTGCAAAGCTCGCCAATGGTCTTAGATCTGGCACCTGGCTCGCGAAGAAGTGCCTGGACATATGTCATCGCAGTTTGAGCGATTTGGCCTGCTAGACGGTACTTCTCCACTGTGGAGTCGACCAGATCATTTTTCTGGTCTATTAGCTGCCGCTGTTGCGACGTGAGCTCGAGTTCCATGCTCATCGTACAAAGTTGAAATTCCTTGAAAAAAAAATTTCCCTTAACCTTTCACTTTGACATGCATATGCGGGCGGTCTGCGATCTGCAATGTCTGAGATCTGCCTATCAAGCCCTAGCTCACGTCATTCTGTAGATTGTTAGTCTCGCGTTCTTTCACTTTAATTTTTAGATTTGATTTCTCTCTCTACTTTCTGTACTTAGTTTTTTCTTTTCGTCAACGTATTAACTCCACTCATCCGCACTCATCTTGCGACTCCGTCGCGCTGTGGCAACTGCTACGCAGTTGGGAGATTACTCTGCTGTAGAGCAATGCTAGAAATGCGTTTTTGTAGAGTCCGTTGCAGTGGCGATCCAGCTATGATTACAGTGTCCTCGACACAACTGCGTAGCAGTTGCCACAGCGCGACGGAGTCGCAAGACAAGACTGAATGTTTCGATCTAATGCACTCCGAGGCCAACTACTAGAGAGGCTCTTTTTTCCGAAACGGGTCTTCTATTGTCTTCTCATTATTGGACGTTCTAACATCCTTGTCTGCATACTTCATGTCATATATTTTATTGTTCATATATATTTGATTCCTATATGTTGGCTTGTTTTGGTATTTAGTACTTGTAGCTGTGCACTCGAGCCGTTCAAGGGTAGATTTGTATATCTCTACCAGGCCCGACATCTCATGCGGCATCTTAACATGAGCGTCCTAGTCGAAACGACATGCGGTAAGTAGGGGAGTTTTTTTGAACGTCCAAGTCTAACAAAGGCGACATCATCATTGATCTATGGGTCGACGATTGTCCCAAGTCGAGCCTGAACTTTCTCAAGCTCTGCAAGGTCAAGTTCTACAATTTTGCACCTTTCTTTAACGTGCAGAAAGACTATACCTGCCAGTCGGGAGATCCAGACTATCCTAATGGCAATGGAGGGTCATCTATATGGGGAATTCTGGATCCATCGCGATCAAGGTCATTTGTGCCGGAGATGGATCCCAAAAAGCACTCGCATGATCGGATTGGTGTTGTGTCTATGGCTACAACCCAGTCTGACGAGCTGGACGACGAAGGTCAGCCGAAACGCATAAGTGGGTCCCAATTCATCATCACGCTCGCGGCCGACCTTCAGAAGCTTGACGGCAGAGTCGCGCCATTTGGGATTGTTATGGAAGGATTTGACGTGCTGGATAAAATCAACAATGCATTGTGTGACGACGGTGGTCGCCCACTCAAAGATATCCGCATCAAACACACATATGTGCTGGACGATCCATTTAGTGATCCCGAAGGACTGGTGGTGCCTGATCAGAGCCCTGAGCCGTCGGATCAACAACTGGCATCTGTCAGATTGGGGGACGATGACGACCTCGATGAGGCAGTAGACGAGGAGTCGTCGCGCCGGAAGCGCCAGGAGCAAGATGCCCGATCACAAGCATTGACGCTGGAAATGGTGGGCGACCTGCCATTTGCCGAGGTGAAGCCCGTCGAGAACGTGCTTTTTGTGTGCAAGCTGAATCCAGTCACTAAAGACGAGGATCTGGAGCTGATTTTCTCGCGGTTCGGTAGCATCGTATCATGCGAAATTGTGCGCGACAAGACGACCGGAGAATCACTACAGTATGCATTTATTGAGTATGAGAAGCAGGAAGACTGCGAGCGCGCATATTTTAAGATGGAGGGCGTGCTCATTGACGACAATCGGATCCACGTTGACTTTTCGCAGAGTGTGTCGCGGTTGAGCAGTGCATGGCGTACTGAAGCAAACGAAAAGCGCCGGAATCAGAGGACAAGAGCATCCGGTGATAGAAAGGAGCGGCAGACTGGTGAAGAACGACTGCAGAGACGAGATCACAGCTACCACGGTGGAGCTGCTAGCAGAGGCGACGACCGTCAGTATGACAGATCTGACAGAGGCAGTCATGAAAGGAATAGACCCAACAGAGGCAGCTATGAAAGAGTTGGGCCTGACAGGGATCGATACAGAGATAGGCCCGACAGGGGTGGTTATGACAGGGACAGATATGGAAGAGACAGGTATGACAGAGACAGGTATGATAGAGACAGGTATGACAGAGACAGGTATGATAGAGACAGGTATGACAGAGACAGGTATGACAGAGACAAATATGACGGAGGCAAATATGACAGAGACAGGTATGGCAGAAGCAGATCGGACAGGGACGGGTCCGACAAATTAGACGACCCTCACAAGCCCCGATGAGACTACTCAAAGCAATTCATAATGTCAACATCCCAAACTCAAGTCTTCAAGTCATAGTGACTGAATCATTATCACCAGAGCTTCATCAAAGCTTCACCAAACGTTCATCTGCCACGACCCTGTCACGATCCTGCCACGACCCTGTCAGGCTTCGCGTATGTCACACAGACGCGCTACTGCAACACTACTGCAACACTACATCGACCCCAAAAAGTCGCGCCCCGTCAAGAGGAAGTTGTTCATTACTGTACATTAGTCATTACATGCAGTTAGGATTTGCTGGCAGCATTGAGGATGTTGCTGGTGCTCATGAGGTTGCCTATATAGTCCTGTAGAAATTTGTTCTCGCCGCTGAGGCGGTCGTAGTCGTCCTTGACCTTCATGATGCGTTCGAGGATCTCAGTCAGCGACTGCTGGATCATCTGCGCTTCGCGTCGCAGCACCTGGACCTTCTCGCGGCCTATTCTCTCAATCGCGACGTTGTCGCGCCGGGGCGACGTACACCGTTCTGGCGGCTCACTGGTGGTCACCATAGCTGGGCTACTCGCTTCGTCGTCACCAGCAGCCACTAGAGGCTCACCAGACACCACCGGCACGCTCCCAATAGCAGAGGCGTCGCCTGCAGCCTCCAGCTGGGCGATTTCCACCGACTTTGCCAGCTCCTGTGCAGTGGCAGCAGCCTCTTCGCTGAACCCAGACGACCCCAGCACTATCGTCGACGGCGTGATTTGCGATATTGGATACGGTGTGTGCAGAAACGGCGGCGAAGCCATGCTAGTCGAACAAAGTTCTCCTGTCGGGTGTTAAATATGTAGATTGAAGGACTGCAAGCTTAGCGACATGCAATAAAACTGTTTTTCTAACTCTGGCTCCCCCATGACGTCATGCTCGGAGATGCCGCTAATGGCACTCGCACTCCCTCCCGCTCCCTCCCCCCCGCTAACCCTGCCCCACGTCAGTGATGGGGCTAAACTGCCAGTGTTCTGAGTGATGATGGGCTGACGGCACACCCCACTGCTCCGAGCGATCGCTACGGGACTACCCGATGCGCGCGTCGGTTGCTGTGGGCACGAGACGCTGTCACGCCACTGCTGTGTCGGGCTATTGCTGTCCGGGATTTTCTGGTTGTTATGGTGATTGCTAGTGCCATGCTGTCAGTGCTGTGCTGTAGTGCTAGCGGCTGTCAGGCTGTCAGTCGGATGTGCCGCTGTGTGCTCTGTGCAGCGCGCCGCTACCCGGGCCACAGTGGGACTAGCCGGTTTTACACGAACGGCGGGGAACGCTGCAGCGCCGTTTTGGTGGTCGCGCATTAGCAGCGACGTCAGTGTAGTACCGCTTAGCCCCACCAACCGCACAGCGTCTGCAGGCTGAATGTGCAGCTTGTGCAGTCCGAGTATCTTTGTTAGTCTGTGCTTGAAAGTTTGGGGACGCTTCGATTAAGTTCATTTGCGAGACCGTCGACTATTTTTAGACGCTCAACAGGTTGCTTTTCGGTTCTGGTGCTTGGTGCTGGTAATTGCTGTTGTTGACCACCCAGATTGCTCGCTGGCTGGACACTGTTGTTGCTGCCCTTGTTGATGCGAATGCGATTTATTGGATGTTGCCGATATTGAATCTAACTGGACTGCAACTATTGATTTCTGGTGCCTCGGGTCCCTTTGGTGCTTCGGGTCAATTCTGATTGATTCACATCTGATTGGACTGTTGGTTGTTTCATTATTGTATTATAGTGGGCCGTTATAGACTCTATATTCCGATTACAACTACTATAGAGCCTATAGAGCCTCTAGAGCCTATAGAGCCTACTTTGAAGCTCGGTAATATAGGTGAACAAATAATTGTCAATTCAGCCCGTTTGGCGGCTGTCCACGTCCCCAGCTCCGTAGCAGTTGTCACAGCGTGACGGAGTCGCAAAAACCGGCTGTCACCTGAGATCAGGCGGTCTGCTGTGAAACATTGCGTTGACGAGCGCTGCTACCGTCGTTTGCTGGGTGATGCGGATCATCACCGACCAGTTTCGGAGCCTCAAGGATGCCTACAAGCCCACACGGTATCCCATAGTGCTGTGCCACGGGCTGTTCGGGTGGGATACCATCGTGACCCCGTACAGGGAGCTGTCGTACTGGCATGGCATCAAGCAGGTGCTAGTATCGCACGGGTCCCGCACCATCTCGGTCGCAGTTCCCCCCTCTGCCAGCATTAGCACTCGGGCCAGAGCTTTGCAGCGAGCCATTGAGTCGGCTGGAGGTCCGTTTGAAAAAGTCAACTTGATCGGCCATTCCATGGGGGGCCTCGATGGTCGCTATCTGATCAGCGCCCTAGACCCCTCCTCATTCAGAGTTGCTTCGCTCACCACGGTGGTGACGCCCCATCACGGCACCAAGGTGGCTGATCTACTGCTCGAGGAAACCATTGACCCCAAACTAGTGCGAAAAGCGCTGCACTTGCTGCGTTTGATTGGCATCCGCGACACCGAAGGCGTCTACCAGCTGACCACCGACTACATGGAAAACCACTTTAACCGCGAGGTGCCTGATCATCCTGACGTATGCTACATGAGCTACGGAGCGAGATTTGTGCCGGGGTTTTTCAGTCTCCTCAAGTATCCAGGTAGATATCTCGCGAAGCACGATGGCGACAACGACGGGCTAGTATCAGTGACTTCAGCCCAATGGGGCACCTATCTGGGTACCCTGGACAATTGCGACCATCTGGACGTCGTCAATTTTGTGGGTGTCAATTACTTGGCCAGCAAGCTGCTCCGCCGCCCACCCTCCTTCAACGCATTTGCGCTGTACCTGCATATAATGAACACGCTCGCCGAAAACGGCTTCTAGTAGCTTCAAAACCCACGCAATAGTCCGGGAAAAAAAAAATACGAATCGGGGCTCGAGTGGGGATGATGGGCAGTATGGAGCTCAAAATATTATTGTCAACCACATTGTATATCAACGAACTCTTGCTAGATACAAAAAAAATAAGAGAACATAACATAGTGGAATAACTGATTGGCACTATAAGCTCTATAAGAGGATGGATATTGTGCATTGGGCAGATAGTTTCTAAGCCCACCATTTTCTTGCGACTCCGTCGCGCTGTAGCAACTGCTGCGCAGTTGAGATGGGGATTTCCTTGGCCATCATTGTCATCCCTGTTCTCCTCCCGCCTTTCATTAGACATCGATGTCAGGCACAGTGCTGATCGTGTGATCATTTGTTCGCCTGTCCTACATCGATGTTTTGAAAGTCCAGATTTGCTATCGGTGACGGCGTCGCGACATAGGGTTCCTTCATTCTTATATCATTCATATATAGCCAATGTATCACTCTGTTTTAGATAATAATGCATATCTGCAGTGCGCATCGCCGATCACTGCAAATAGGTTGTGTTTGAGGATATAGATCGACGGACGAAGCTCACTAATAGTTACTATATACAAGAAACAAAGAATAGCTGTATACAAGTGCTTAATGCTCGGGATATGTGATGAGCTTTGTGACAGAAAACTCGTCAATTCCCCATTGGCCGCCAAATCGCCCGTAGCCCGATAATTTCACGCCGCCATGAGGGATATACCCGCCGTCAAAGACGGTGTTTCCATTGATATGTACAATTCCACTTTCTAGTTTCTTGGCGGCAGTTATTGCACCCGTGATGTCACCCGTCCAAATCGCAGACGACAAACCGTATTGACTTTTGTTGGATTCTGTGATTGCATGATCTATGTCCTTTACCCGATTGACAAACACAATCGGGCCAAACGACTCGGTGTCGAAAATTTCCATGTCGGCTGTCACATCTGCAAGTACAGACATTGACACCTTTGGACCATCTGCTACCGCCTTTCCCACCAACGGGAGAGCTCCTTTCGACACGGCGTCTTCCCACAGCTTTTGTATTCTAAGTGCGTTTCGGGGCTTCACCTGGTTGGCTTGAATTGCTTCATTTGATAAGTTTTCCTTGCCTAGCCTTGAGACAACCGACATGAACTCGTCTGCCACCGCATCGGTAACGTAGACCCTCTCTGTAGCCATGCATATTTGACCCGAATTGACCCAAGACCCAATGACAATCTCCATTGCTGCCTTATGAAGGTCCGCCCCACTGTCTACAATCACCGTTCCTTTGCCTCCTAGTTCGAGGAGCACCGGTTTGACATGTAACGCTGCCATGGATGCAATCTGAGACCCAACCTCTGGTGATCCCGTGAAATTAATCTTTCTGATAGCGGGGTTGGAAATGATTGCGTTGACTGTTTCTTTTGAACTCTCAGTATCTGTGCATAGTATACCCAGTGCGTTTTCAGGAAGGCCCGCTTCATAAAATGTTTCGAGGCAAAGGGCCTGGCTCTTGGGAGAATGCTCCGAAACTTTGACGATGACTGGACATCCTGCTGCCAATGGATTGGATGCAGCTCTCATAACAAGAACTGATGGCGCATTGAACGGCACGATGCCCAGAACTGGACCAATGGGCTCCTTGACCACCATAGGTATTCGGCCCTTGTCTGTGCCGAGCACTCGGTCTTTGAAATGAGTCTGATCCGCAATGATTTCGCCCAATGCCTTTACGGACGCAATTGCGTCGTCGGTGAATGCCTCTGCGTGTATGGTAGTCTCCTGTCGAATAGTATCTACTATGTGGTTTTTCTTTGCTTCCAATAATGCAGCCGTTTTGAGAAATATCTGGCTCTTGCGCTCAGCTGGTGTGTTTCTCCACTCGAGTGCTGCTGCCTTGGCATTGCCAACCAATCTAATTCCTTCCCGGATGGCTGTCTCTCCGCTGTGGATATGGATCTTCCTGGCGAAAATCCTTGTCGACCTCCACATAATGATGTCAGCAATAGGAAACCTAAATTTAATGCATATATACCGAGGTAAGGAGCCTGCCTGTCAAAAGCACAGGCCCACTAGGACCCGTAAGCAATCTCATAAAACGCTGGTACAGAGCAGATGAGTGAACCAGTGACTTTAGTTAGCCTTGAGTATATTATTTTGAAAAGCAAATTAAATAGCAGATTTTCTCCCAATAGATTTGCCTGCCAATATATCAACGCTCTACAGACTCTCCTCCCCCCCCCTCCCGCCTTCATAGCAATACTACGACAAGAGTAACCGAAGCCAACAACGTGAAGAGCGATATGCAAACAACAGCTGAACATCAGCCAGCAAAGTCCTCTCTCCCTTGATTTTGTTTTCAAAGTCAGATTTGGACTTCAAGAGCTGCTCACATAAATTAGGACCTTAGGATCTTCAAATAGCTCGAAGATTACTCCGATAGAGGCAGGGGTAACTGTTATCGGCGTCATTAGGAGGGAGATCTTTCAGGAGGGCCCAAGATCTGCAAATTAGACACAAGTGAACAACAGGACTTATATTTAAGGATAGACATGAGAGAAATAGTGCATATAAACTGCAGCATTCAATTATGCTTGAAAGAAAAAACTCCATCTAAAGGTATCGTCGCCGTGTGTGTTTTTCGAACTGTGGAGTGCCTTTAGCTCGATAACAAGGGCTAATGCGTAGAGGTTCGTCCGTGTATCAGGATGATGGTGGCCATGAAACTCCACATAATATCTATGAGTCTATATGATTCTGCACACCTGTACAATTATATTAATTGATTTCCTTGACTTCGAGACACTAGATATTTTGCACGCCAGGCTAGCGCTAGCCAATTTCTATTCCATAGCGTGGCGAAGACATGTGGCGTAGGGCCCACTATGCGGCACCTTAGCGTTCAATATAATACGGGCGACTTTTTTGCCTGAAAATAACGTTATCTTATATTTGATAGACAGCACGAAATGTCACTATCTTCGTCCTGTGTTGCACAGGTGGAACGTAAGTGCCCAATGTGCTGCCGTTGTCGTTGACACAGTGGACCCTCGAAATGGAAGTGGCGACTGCTACACGAGTCTCGATACGATCCGTGGCAAAGTCAATCTGAGACTGAAATCGGAAACATCCATAAAATCGGTCGTCGTCAAGCTGGAGGGCATAGCAAAGTCATCGGTGCGGATTCCAGAACATGAAAATAATGAGCGACGTCGGAGAGGAAACAAAAATGGCTCAAACTCCATGTCAATTGAGATTCACAAGGTCCTCTATAGGACCCAAACTGTGTTTCCGCCTGCCAATGTCCGTAACTCGAGCTCCTCGAATTCGTTCACGCTGCCTGCAGGCAACTATTCGTACGATTTTATCTTCAAGATTCCAGTGGAGTCTGAGTGTGGACGCGAGGGTGTTGGGCGGCCAGCATCCTATAATCCCCAGGGCGGAGCTGGCGGACTGTTGGGAGCGTTTGTGAATGGCAAGCCTCCCAAGATTATGGTGACATCTGCTGGAGTCGATTACGCGCATCCCCCGAATTCGCATATCCAGGGGTACTTGCCACCCTCGTTCTCGGGCTTTGGAGAGCAGGCGTCTGTCAAGTACTTTGTCAAAGTGACTGTCAACCGGTCTGGGTTGTTGTCAATGAACGCCAGAGACACTAAACCTTTCGTGTTCTTGCCATTGGACGCACCTTCACCGTTCAGCGACAACAAGCTTTCTTTTGTACGAAGGCCTCTGACGGTGGGAATCGCAGTTGGAGAGCGGCCCACTGTGGAAACGAACAAGAGCAGTGGGTTATTCTCCAAGTTATTATCCAATCCAACCGTTTCGCAGATCATGGGCGTCAACTATTGGCCTGGGAAAACAATGACATTTACTTTCGAACTGAGATATCCTTCTCAGGCTAGACTGATCCCCACCATCCCCCTGCCGCTGCAGATGTATGCTGTGTTCAACCGCCCCCCGTCTTCTCTCACCAGCTACAAAACACTTTACGTCGTCTCATTCAGAGTCATTTTGTACGCTCAAACGATGATCTCGGCCCATGCTTATAAGGATGAGATTCCTCGCAAGCTCAAAATTGACGATAAAACCGACCTGACTGTGCCTGTGAACTTGATGGATGCTGTCAGCAGAACCCGCAATGGAGAAACAACCTGGGAGGTGCGGATCCCGGACTCTCTATTATCTGGTGTCACTCTACCGGACTATGTGAGTCCTTCATTCGAAACCTGTAACATTCGGCGCTCTTACAGCTTGGAGGTGGACGTGGGATTTAGATGTGGTCCTGAGTTCCCCACAGACCACGTTTCGGTGTTTTGCAATGTCAGTGTTGGCTCTGGTATGGCACAAAACGAGAAGACTAGTCCAACATACCCACCACGTCCTAGACCAGTTGCTCCACCAGTCAAGCCAGCTGGTCCTCATCATGGGTCCGACAGCAAGCAGACTGAATACGGAGAAGACGAGCAGCAGACTGGCGATCTCCCTAGCTATGAGCAGGTCGTCTCGGAGACCACTGGCAGCGATGGGCAGTCTCCAGGCCCGAGTTCTTCTTCTGCTTCTGGGCCATCTTCACACGTTAATTCACAACGTACCTACACCCAGTCCAGTGATTATTACAAGGTATAGACCTGAGACTGAAATATTATACAAAAGTTACTCGTTGATTTGTCTAACAGGCTAATGCTATTTAGAGTCTATTTTGTTGAATTTAATTTTTATTATATATATTGTGATCGTTACATTTGCTAGATCTCCATACTTTGTGCCCTCCATATTATAGAGACTAAGCAGAGCGAGAAAACTGAATATTATTCGATGGCCAGAATACAGAAATCAAAAGGATAAAAATTCGGATCATAATTCGGGTTTTTTATTCGACTAAACCTGTCTAGGGCTGCTCCGTCTACTCCAGAGATGAAGATAATTAGGCTGTAATCGCCTGATAAACCGCAGTGTCTTACGCCCAACTGCGAAGCAGTCGGCAAAGAGCGAAGCTATTCATCTCCAGGTCAATCATAAAACCGGCTCTGTTGAGGCACCTCAAAAATATGATAAATATCCATGCTATATATATCAGGCCATTTGTATGTAAACAACAAATACCTCTCTCATTGCCACCTGTTATGCTGCTGGCTGATGTTCCTTCTCAGCAGTGCCATTCGCAAGCTCCAATTTTGCCACCCACCGAGGCTCTACTAGCAGCACTTTTGCAGTCAGCGACTTGGCTAGTTCTTGGCCAGGCGTGTATTCTTCAGCAGGAGGCAGCTGCAAGACACAGCCATCAATCCACACTTTCCGACCTTCTACTTTGGCAGTACGTGCATGAACAACCACGATGCTCTCAGCTTTAGTAGGGCTCAGGTATTGAAGCTCAAGACTGGCAGTGACTCCCAGCTTATTTGGTAACAGTGGGAATCCACAACGGCAGAACGACTCGTCGACCAGCGTAGCCAGCAGTCCTCCATGAATGATCCCTTTATGGCCACACAGCTTCACGCCTAGATGATAGAAAACATACACTTCTGATGCGCTTGATTCCTCAATCAAATGATCCTTTAAAAACAGTGTTACTGGCGTTCTGGCTATCAGTCCATTGCCTATGAGGGTACCAGCAGTCAGCGAATCGGTCGTGGATTGATCTACGTCGTACTGGTGGATAATTTCGTACCTGCCGGCCTGTACAAGACCCACGAAGAACGGATGATGAATTATAGTATCGTGATGTTCGGAGTATATTTTTGTCATGTCCTGACGATGTCTGAGAGCGCGTTTTAGTTTTTGTAAAGGGAGCCAACTACAGCGGAACTCGGCCAAACCTCGGTAGACAATGCCGAGTCGGACATACAGTATGCCCTGACCAATGCAGATGTCAAACTATCAAATTCTTACACTGTTACTATTTACAGATCGTCAATGTCCTGGGGGGTTTCTGGAAAGAAAAATTCCCGTCCATAGTTCACAGCATTGAATGCTATAAGCCCGGAAGCCGCCAGAGGCAGCACTTTCATTTGCCTGAGCGATGCACGGCCATTGACCAGCAAATACAACACACTCCATGCTATGATTAGCGTTGAACACCAAAAAAAAAAAAAAAACTGAATGAAAACAAAAAAAATAAAACCATACCAGATGTGAATCCTGCTCCATTTACTAAATCGCCATCGAATATGATGAATCCTGTGAGTTAGCAAGCCGGTGACTACTTGTAGGGACGTACCTCCGAGAGCAAAAATCGACCCGAAGCCGGCAATTGACGGCCGAGCAGGCTTGAAGTATCGAATGGACGATGCCTGAGGCCACATGAGCAGCACTGTTGTGAGCGGTTTTGAACTGGTGTTGTTCGTGCAGTCGTAACAAAGAAGTCGGCTGCGGACTATACGGAGCAATTGTATTACTTACAGCTGGTAGAAGCCAGTGCAGCTGGCAGAGGCGTCCTCCCGGATTTGTAGACAAGATCAAGCACCCCCATCAGGGGTGATTTTTTAATTCCATCTGGTTCCACAGTAGACATAGTTAAATAAAGGAATAGGTTGCCAACTATGGCTCGCAGTGGAACGCGGGGTTTGCTGAGGCTGCAGCAGCATCCTTGAGATGAGCTGCAATGCAATACGCCTGCAAAGAACATCAACTGGAAAGCTACAAGAAGGAAAAAGGATTCCCAACTACTGGTAGTAGTCTGAAATCGCATGCACTGCTAATCCCGTTATTATTATGTGCAATTGGAACTCTGACATCTGGATCTGGTGATTGCTATAAAAAACTTTCAACAGTAATCAATACATTGCCCAGAGACAATCTACCAACTGTTTAAATCTCCCTATTGCGCCGTCTTAAACTATTGACCTCTTTATCGTCCCTCCAACTCATTCCTATATCTTTTCTTCTTCTTTTTAAATATTTGAAATTGTTATTCGTCACTGAGCGTCCGCTGGAAGATAGATAGATGTCCATCTAACCCTAACCGATCACGGCCAGTTAGAATCTCTGACAGCTTAGAGTCACTCATATCTGAAAGTTCATCATTCAGCTCCCACGACTGGCTAGGCCCCTGTTGGGTGCATCTAGACGTTTTTTCCTCAACCGACCAAATAGTTTTCACACATTTTCGTACAGAATGATAGAAAACAAGCGGGGCTCTGCTACAGACTCGTTGACCAAGGATCTGGTTTTTGTGAGAGAGCTTTTTGTGAAAGCTATTACAGGAGTGGATGCTTGGAAACGGCAGCAACCACAGCCGATAAGCATTTCGATATGGCTACACACCAGCGTGGCGGAAGCAGGTTCAACAGATCATTTGAGTTACTCGCTCAATTACGATGTGATCAGTCGCAATGTCACTAAAATGGTCGAAGCTACCAGGTTCAAAACGCTTGAAGAACTGGCTTCGCGAGTGGCAGAGATAGTGCTGCATGACAGCACGGGAGGACAATGGGCTACGATCAATGTCAAGAAGCCTCGAGCACTTCTGCGTGCTGAATCCCCAGAGATTGTAGTGTCTCGCCAAAAGGTGACCGTCGACGGTGGTTCACATATCATAAGGGCTCCTGGAACGAGCGATGTAGTCAAAATCAATAAGTTACAATTGGTGACGGTGATTGGCGTCAATACAATTGAGCGGTTGCACAAGCAAAATGTGGTGATCGACTTGACACTATACAAGCCAGACGAAGAGCCAGAAACTGACGCTACTATGGCGTACAACAAGCGTTATGATTTCCGCCAAGTGGTTGATGCAGTTTCGTCTCATGTCGAGGACTCAAGCTATAAGACAATTGAAGCTTTTGTGACCTCAGTGGCCCAAGTAGCGTGTGGATATGGAGTTGAAAAAGTTACTGTACGAGCAGAAAAGCCCAGCGCTCTGACATTTGCGGATGCTGCAGGCGTCGAAATAACTCGAACGCGCAAGTTTTTTGAGGGAAGCGAAGGAGCGCTATCTACCCTATCTAGCCCTAGATCTACGCCTTCTGAAGTTTCATTGTTTCCTCAGTCTGGAACATCTGCTGGACTTTCAGTCCACAAGGTGTTCATTGCATTTGGCAGCAATGAAGGAAGCCCACTTGAAAACATAAGAGCATCTATTGCAGAGCTGAACAAGAGAGGCGTCAAAGTTGTCAATACATCGTCGCTTTATCTTTCAGAGCCAATGTTTGTGGCAGATCAAAACAAGTTTCATAACGGCGTATTCGAATGCGAGACGTCCTTAGAACCTCTGGCGCTGCTCGACACGTTGAAGGATGTCGAATATAACGCACTTGGAAGAGTCAAAGTTTTGGATAACGGACCTCGTACTATAGATTTGGATATTTTGCTATATGATGATCTAGTCATGAACCATCCTCGCCTCAATATACCGCACATCGGGATGTTGTCAAGGTCGTTCGTGCTACAGCCTCTAACTGACTTGGTACCATCCTCGTTCATGCATCCATTGACGGCAGAATCGTTTCAGTCACATCTGATACAAATCCCTTCCTCAAGTGATGTGCAAAAGTCCTCAGCATTATCCACCTGCATTCCAGTTCCACATGGGCAGCATCTAGTATACGATCCTGTTCACCATACTAAGCCGACTCAAATAATGGCTATTCTCAATGTCACGCCTGACTCATTTTCAGACGGCGGAAACTTAACTACTGACAATATTGTCCAAAAGGCTCTCGAGTTTGTCAGGCAGGGAGCTTCTATATTGGATGTAGGTGGCATGTCTACTAATCCGAATTCTCAGGATCCTGGCGAGCAGGAAGAACTTTCCCGAGTTATACCAGCGATCAAGGCGCTTCGTTCTTGTAGCGAGCTTCGTGAGATTGCCATTTCTGTCGACACGTTCAGGAGCGTTGTCGCACGCCAGGCAGTTGAAAGCGGTGCTGATATCATCAACGACATCAGTGCTGGGAAGTTGGATCCGTCGATATTTGCTGTCGCTCGTGAATTGCAAGTTCCAATAATCCTCAACCATACTAGAGGAACTCCTCAAGAGATGACTAAATTGGCAAAGTACTCTGCGCCCGACACAACATTTGTAGATGACGGCGACGATGCTGTCATTGAAGTTGTAGGCAGAGAGCTGGAAGAGCGAGTCCAAGCAGCAATTGGCGAAGGATTAGCGAGGTGGCAGTTGATTTTAGATCCAGGTATTGGGTTTGCCAAGAATTTGAGTCATAACCTGGCTATTGTCCGTCACCTAGAGAAGCTTCGCAACAGGGAATCTATCTCGGGCATGGTGTGGCTTATTGGGCCCAGCAGAAAGCGTTTTATTGGGACGATAACCCACAAGCCAGAAGCGAACCAACGGTTGATGGGAACTGCTGCTGTCGTTACACAGTTAGTGTCTGGAGGAGCAGATGTCGTGAGAGTACATGACGTTTCGGAAATATGTGAAGTGGTCAAAATGGCGGACGCTATGTATCGTAACATAATATAAAAGCATCAGTTATACATCAGAATCAATACAGCATAACTAGTTGTTACAACAGGCACGGTAAGCATTCCCTTCAACTAAATCAAATTAGATGTTGTTAGCTTGGAGGCGCTTTAAGAGCCCGCTTGGACGCTGCGCCCACTCCAGTTCGTTATATACAGACACATTTGCCTGATCGATGCAATATATAGACTTCTGAAACATGCTGGCGTCGTGCCACTCGCGAGCCGCCAGCATCTTCCAGAACGCAGCTTTCCTTGTCCGTTTAGTGGCAGAAAGTCGTGAATTGTTCAATTTGATGTCCGCAATAGTGGTTTCAGCAACAGCTGCAGCTGGTAATTGCTTGTCAGTGTCCAATTGTGGGGCCGGCACATTACCTGCCATTTCATCATAGGAACTATACGCTGCACTGATACGTTCCATGAGAAGAGCATACCCCAACCGACCCACCAATCTCTCATTGACAGCTTTGAGTATCCACTTTGTTGCCCCGTCAGAAGCAGATGACGGGGGACGGGTTATGCACAGAAGCTCTGCTGACATGAGGATGCTCCGCAGAGCATAGGAAGATAACGCACAACGCGATATATACGAGTAGGTCGCTGAATCCAATAGCGGATCAATGACATCAAGACGTACTTTAGTAGGCACCGTCTTGTGGTGCATCAAATAGCTGATGGTGGCCATCTCCTGGCAAGCAGCCAAATATGCCCAAGCTTTGTCATTGTGGAAATCCCGCTTGAGGAGGTCGTATGTTGAGTATGCGAAAGAATAGTCACGCAACATGAATGCAAAGTCCGCTAGTTTTCGTAGCTGTGCCTCTGGTGTTGCTGCGCTATACGAGAACTGACCAGCATTGTAGTTGCCGCGGATCAGCAAGTTTGGAGGGGTCGGCGAGCGAGACGATGAAGGAGTGACTGGTGAGGAACTAGTACCGAGTGAAAACGGGAATGTGGAAGACGACGACGCCAAGATTGACGAGGTGGCTCTCGACGACGATGAAAAGTACTTTTTCGATGCAGAGAAGAACCGACCCGTAATTCCCCTCCGACTCGACGCTATTTGATCGTTCCACGATGCAACACACCGTTCCATGAACGGCAGCACGCTTTGCACTACCAGCTCTCTGGCAAAGCCTTTCAACGCATCAAAATCTTCTCGGTGGATTTTACGAGGCCACGATTCTCTATCGCGCAACCGCTGTGCCACGGTGGACCACTCCGACAGCTGAACCGCAGACGTATCAGTGTCGGCATCATTCACTTTTCTATTCAGCCGGATCATGTGGCAATGGAGTCCAAAATGCCGTTTCATCTTCTCAAACAGAGCTACAGACTTGTCAAGATCTCCGGTCTGCTCGTCGTGGACTAGAATGTAATACCTCAGATAATCTTTGTTAACATAATCTGGAATGTCAGCAGGCTCGTGGCTCTGCTTATACAGCAGTGAAAGCGTCTCAATGGGATTGTCATTGCGCGAGGAGATCGCAATTGTTCCAGCAACTGGGTGATTGAAAGTCTCAAACGCGTTGGCAGCATCAGAGCTCAGGACCCCGCGGAAAATATCTATATACAACTGATCCGAAAACTGCCTTGTCATGTCGCTGCCTGACTTTTGCAGCTCCTCGAGTTGGCGTCTCAAGTATGTTTCCAGATCATCGTCGCTGAAGAGATCTCCTGCAGCACCTATTGTAGGAGCAGTAAACCGCACGCCGAAATCGTCATAAGAGTTGCTCGATACCTGCGAGTCCCGTATTGTGATACGTCCATTTATTGTGTCGCCAAACGGTCTCAGCAGCTCGAGCAGCGAATTAAAGCCGAGATCTCTACAGAGCTCGGTAGTATCGTCCGACTCAGACACGCTAATACACGGCGAGAATGCTCTGGAAATCACAGTGCGGCAGGCCTCCGAAACCGCTAAAGTGCTCATCCCTCATTGACACTGGGTCTCCACAACTGCTCGACTGCACTTCCGAGCGAATCCCAGTCGAACCTGTCTACACAGTATGAATTAATAGATCTATATTAACGGACGTAAAGGTAACAGTTACATCTATTACACATACATGTATGTATGTACTGGAGTGGATTGGTACACTGCGCCGCGATAGGCGAGGCGCGCGGGGCTTAGAGTAGGACGCCAAAAGACGCCATACGCGAAGAGGACAACTCACTTCCCAGTCATTTTCATACAGGTGCAGTTTGATAATCGTCTCGAACAATTGAGAAAACTGTAGAGTACATCTCGTGACGCGCCAGGAGACTGATTTTGTTTACGCGCTTGTGTGGCTTATCCTCTTGAATTTTATCTGAGCGGTTTAACCCGTTGCATCGCGATCAGGAAACGATTTTAAGCATGTTGCTAACGGTCTTTCTCACATGGACCCTCGTGTTCTTTGGGATGTCTTCGGCATTCTACTTGCCAGGAGTCGCACCGACCGACTACAATGAGGGTGACTCAGTGCCATTGTTTGTGAATAGTCTGACGGCTACGAACTCGGACGGCCAGAATGGAAAGCTCAGCAGCGTGCTGTCGTACGACTATTACTTCCCAGCATTCCAGTTTTGTAAGCCACAAGACGGGCCCAAGAAACAGGGCGAGAGTCTGGGCTCAATTCTGTTTGGAGATCGTATTTTCAATTCTCCGTTTGACCTCCGCATGCTCAAGAACGAGACCTGCAAACAGTTGTGCCATACAAAATATACTACCAACCACGCAGCGTTTGTGATGCGCAGGATCTGGCATCAGTACAATTTCAATTGGCTGATTGATGGGCTTCCAGTCGCGCACGAGGTAGTCGACGAAAGCACTGGTACTCCCTTCTACAGTGCTGGGTTCCCGCTAGGACAGACTGTGGCCGACAACGATGAGGAGCAGCTTGTCAAGATGTATAACCACTACGATTTCAAAATTGAGTACCACGAAACAAAAGAGGGCCACTACCGAGTGGTGGGTGTTACTGTGGAACCGCGATCCATCGCCATGAACAGCGGTGATGAGGGTGCTGAAGCTGGCAGCTATTCGTGCTCAATTGAGCAGTCTGAGCTATACATCAGTAATAACGACATTAAGGAAAAGGACGTTGAAGCGATGTTTTCTTACTCGGTTAGCTGGGTGCCGTCGTCAACCGTGTGGGCTACTCGGTGGGACAAGTATCTACATGTGTATGATCCCAAGATACACTGGTTCTCATTGATCAACTCAACTATAATTGTCGTGTTATTGACCGTTAGTGCTAGTGCGATCCTCTTGAGGGCAATCCGAAAGGATATTGCTCGCTACAACGAGGTCGATCTTTCAGAGGATGTACAAGAAGATAGTGGCTGGAAGCTCGTGCATGGCGATGTATTCCGAACTCCAAAGAACCGTATGCTGCTTTCCGTACTGCTTGGCAGTGGAGCACAGCTGTTCGCGATGGTTGTTGTTACACTGGCATTTGCCTTGCTGGGATTCCTGTCACCATCGAACCGTGGATCCTTGGCCACCGTGATGATATTGCTGTACGGCATTTTCAGTGTGATTGGGGGTTTTGTCTCTGCAACCGCTTACAGAACCTTTGGCGGCGAGGAATGGAAAAAGAACCTCGTATTTACGCCTACCTTAATACCTGCGGTTGTCTTTTCTATATTCATTTTTCTCAACTTCTTGTTGATTTTTGCCCAGGCGTCGGGTGCTGTGCCATTCGGTACGATGGTGGCCCTTATTTTCATGTGGTTTGCAATTTCGGTGCCATTGTCTGTCGTGGGCGGCTTTATTGCATTTAAGAGAGAAGGCTTTGCTTCGCCAGTTAGGACTAACCAGATCCCGAGACAGATTCCTATCCAGCCTACTTATCTGCAGCCTGTGCCCAGTGTTCTTCTAGGAGGAATCTTACCTTTCTGTGCTATATTTGTCGAGTTATTCTTTATCATCAGCTCGATTTGGTCTCACAATATCTACTACATGTTCGGCTTTCTGTTTGTGTGCTTTCTGCTCATGGTGGTGACTTCATCCACTGTAACCGTGTTGATGATATACTACAGTTTATGCTCTGAGAATTACCACTGGCATTGGCACAGTTTCTTCATCGCTGGATCTTGCAGCATTTACATCTTCTTGAACTCGATTGTATATCTCATAGGAAAGCTGTCGCTTGGTGGCCTCATTTCTAATGTTCTATATCTCGGCTACAGTTTTTTGATGAGCTTTATTGTGTTCATCTTGACTGGAACTGTTGGATATATAACCACCTTTTTCTTCATCAGAAAGATTTACTCTTCGATCAAGATTGATTAAGTTAGAAAGATTTTCTTTCAAACGAGATTGATTAAGTCCTTGAAAAGAGGACTGAAAAGGCAGTGATGATGCCGATGTTTAGCGGCATTCAAAGCTGACTGATTAAGGCAGTCCGAGCCACTCATACTCATGTGGCAGTGTACTAGTGCAGGAACAATAGGAACATAGAGTACGTATTTTTACCATCTCGAAAATAGTAAAGTGAGTTGAATCATTTGACGTAGGATAATTTTTTTTTTTTGATTTGAAATTGGAAACTATTTAATTGATCAGCTAGTCATATTCAAGATTCAATCAGAGCGAGAGTTTTGAATTTTTGAACTCGTATAGAAGTTTAAGTTTAGCACTAGCCGGCGGCGGCAGAAAGCGCATCACCATGCCCGGCGTTAGTCAACAGTCCACCATTCATATGGCCAGACCACTATTGATGTGTTTTATGATTATTACTGCAAAGAGCCTCATCAATTCTGCTCTACAGTACACATTGGTGGGAAAGTCAGATTTGACTCATCATTCTATTTAGATCTGGCGCGGCGAGATCTCGAAAAATATACATGTCGCGGTTCCATGGTTAGGTTTAATATCTTCATTCATTTTGATTCAATTTATTACCCTGAATGATTTATTGCAGATGCGGACTTAGCTCAGTTGGGAGAGCGCCAGACTGAAGTTAACTTTAGTCTACGATATCTGGAGGTCCTGTGTTCGATCCACAGAGTTCGCATTTTTTTGCAGATTTTTTATTTTACGACTATGATGTGAATCAGCCAGAATCCATTCATCCACATCGCAAATGTGTATGCAAATTGATTCGTTCCTGCTGTGTGCAGCATAAATCTCAAAAGGTGTTACTCAATTAAATCCTAGATCATAATTTGTTGCAGCAATTTGTATCTATCAATGCCTTTCGTCCAGCAAAATGTAATGACATAATTTTCGGTTAAGAATCAAGTCTCTGGCTCATATTTACAAGACCATCATTTCAAACTTGTAGGTGGCAATAAATACTCTCTTCCATATTTTCATTGTAGGTTGATCCAAGTTGGGAATATGGCTACACCAATCAATCTCACTGAATATGGAATCAGACCCAATCTGCATCCTCCTGCCCAAGATTCAAGCTGCCGTGACAAGGTAGCATCGATATTGCAATCGGGAATTATATCTACCGCTGGATTACTCAATTCAACGCCATTGGTTTCTCCTAAGTCAGCTATGAGGTCGGCAATCGTAGAGATTAGGAAGCGTCAAAGAAGGCACAGAGACAAACGGCAAATAAAAAAAAATAGTCTACCGCCATCTTCTAAAGGGAAATTACGATGGCTGCAACTACCAGAAAAGAACGTAACACTACCATTATTTCGAGATGTAGAAGAGACCTGGCCACATTTTTTAGAAAAGTATGGCAAGCTGAAAAATAATTTGTCAAACACACAACAGCCGGCTTGCTTTAATGGGTATGGTGTCATGATACCACCAGAAGCGTGCAACGAAAACAAGAGGTCTAGAGTTGCAAAGGAATACATCGAGAAAAGACAATGGTCACAAACCAACTTTTTCGACATGGTAATGAGTCGAATATATAAGACTTATGGAATATCCGGATTTTCCATATCAGTTCTTGATAGATCTAGACAAATCGTAAAGCACCAACTCGGATTCCCTGATTGTTACATCTCGCGAAGTGTCTCAATTGACGGTCATGCGATTTTATCTAAGGACAATTTTATTTTGCTGGATGCCAGCCAAGATTGGAGAATGGCACACAATCCATTTGTTCATGGACCCCCATTCATAAGATTCTATGCTGCTGTCCCTCTTCTCTCGAACGAGCAGCTCCCGATAGGCATCTGTGCCGTCTTCGATGCTTATCCAAGAATGAAAATACCAGAAAACATCGCATCTGAACTGCAAGATGCTGCAAAAGCAATAATGAATTTTATACACTCCGGACCCTCGAAAGCTTCCAGGATTGAGACACCTAGTTCAACTGAAACAATGCTTAGGAATGGAAAAGGAACACTATTTCCTCATCATCAATTAGGCTACCGAGGTTCAAACCCTGTGACAGGACAAAAGCTTCCGGATCCCCCCCTACCATTCAATTATGGCATGAGATATGATGTCAATTCATTTAAGGGACTCAAACAACATCCCACACTGGTGCAATCATACGAGATCTTACGGGAACTCAATGGTTGTGCAGACCTGTCAGTAGCAATAGAGCGTGCCTGCAAAAATGTTGCTACTACCGTTGGATTGCAAATTGTTTACGTTCTTGAGGTACTATTGCTATGCACTCACAAAAAGTCCACATGCAGTACCAAGTTATGTGTTTCGCCTCTATTAGACGAACTTGAAACGCCCTCAGAAACGGATGTAGTCATCAAATACATCGGCGGATACGGATTGTCCGGTGATGTCTACGAATTTGACAAGCAGATCCATACTGTCGCAATGCGGTCCCAGTATGGGATTCAATATCAAGCTCCAGAGTAAGCCATGACATTTTTTTTTGTTGGTCAATGTGGCACTGACATTAGCGAGAACATATCATTAAAAGCGGGGCTATTCATGCCATTTGGAAAGCAGGAACCTAAAATTGTTTACAAAGCCAGAAGACTGAATACTCGCAAAACGACCAATTCAGATTCCCGTGGCCCGCGTCTCGATCGTCAATCAGAAGACCTGAACAAGGGATTAGCAGAATTGAGCATTAACCCATCCGCAAAAGATGAAGAAAAAAATTTACCCACTAAAGATATAAAACAGCGTGAAAGAAGGGCTATTCACGAAGGTTCGAGATTACCACACGACAGTAGGAAAAAGAAATATGACTCTGCAAGAACCACCATGAAAGTCAAGGTACGACATTCTGGTTATCTAATAGCTGGATTTGCCATATCTCATAGAACATTTTCACCTGGAGACATAGAGTATACGAAAGTCTGTGCACGAGCGCTCGAAAATCTTATGGATTATTCATAGACGAGTTCGCTTTTCATTTATATATATGTGGTTATCGCTCTAGTTGTCTATAACGTTAACAGCGCTCTATCAAGTAAAGGTTACCCGGGGTGCAAATGGGTTATTTGAACCCAAATCCCCGCTTGGTTTTTTTTGCCATCGTACCTCACACTTATTATTTGGTAATAAAGAGAAGTTTGAGAATATTCAGTTGCTGTACTATTGTCGTCAGGACTCTGAGGATTAGATTCTCAACGTACTTTTAACTAGGTGGGTCGAATCACTGGACTGTAGAGCTGAAAAGGGGTTTTTTACCATCCAGGCAACCAGAAGACACGCAGTCGTAGGTCGGTAACTCGGTAACACATAGTATGTCTCAAATCGAAGAGTTCACCGGTACACTACAGTCGCTGTTGACTGTTAAGGCTCCAGGTGTTTCGGGCTCTCGGATTCGTAAGCTCCAACAAATAGCTGTAGGATCGGTCGCGTCGGAGTCTGTATTGATTCAAAAGCTTTTCACTCATGTTAAAAAGACGCCTCCATCTCACAAGCTGGGTGCTCTTTATGTTGTAGATGCAATTGCCAGAGTTTACCAGGACGAGGCTCGCAAGGCGGGCCAGTCGGTGAACTCTGACGCGTCAGAAGGAACTTTCGCAGCCGGCTTAAACAGAATTTCGGCTTTAATTGAAGATATCGTTGAAGATGCTTTGCACAACCCGTCTCACGAACTTGTCGAAAAAACCAACAAGCTAATTGACATATGGGACAAAGCTTCAACCTTCACTCCCGACATAATCAAGTCTGTTAGGGATAAGCTTGCCAGACACCAGGACACGCCTGACGTAAAGATCAATTCTACAACGCCTCCTGGCGAGCCGCCTGCTCACTTGGTCGAATCATACGGAACTGGTGCCAAGGCACCTCGAAAAGATGAAAACGCCAATAACTCACTTGCTACTGCAACTACTTCTTCAGCCGCTGGTGCTGATACCTCAGCTGCGCCAGTCGTACCAGATGCAGCATCCATTCTACAGGCACTTGCGAGCATTGCAAAGCAAAAACCTGCTGGTGGAGTGAACCAAGACCAAGCTGCTGCTTCTGCTGCTGCTGCTGCTGTTGCTGCAACACCTGTGCATGTTAGTGGCCAGCCTTGGAATCTGACGAACCAAGGTGGCAGCAATGCTGCAAATACACAGGACTATCGAAGTCGTTCCAGGTCTCCGAGAAGGAACGAACCAGCAGGGAGTTCGTATAGAGATCGAAGCAATGACGGCTATGGACAGCGTCGCAGGTCTCGAAGTCCTTCCCAGGACCCGTCGATACCTCCGAAGCACGTATCATTTGACAGCACTCTTCCGCCAGGCACTATCAAGGTATATAGCAGAACTTTGTTTATTGGTGGTGTTCTGCAGTCGATGACTGAAGCTGACATAACCGATGCATTCAGGCCGTATGCTCGTGTTCAAAGTATGGTGTTTCATAAAGAAAAGAAGCATGCATTTGTCAAGGTGTATTCACGGAAGGAGGCTGAGATCGCCAAGGATGCCTTCGAGGAACGCAACAGACAGGGAACATTGGCTCTTCGTGCAAGATGGGGTGTAGGATTTGGTCCTCGTGATTGCAGCGACTACCAGACAGGAGTTAGCATCATTCCCATAAATCGTCTGACTGACGCAGACCGTCGTTGGACGGTTTCTGCAGACTACGGGGGAACAGGTGGTCGGCCTCTTGTCGAAGGACTTGTCATTGAGGAGCCTGATATTGAGATCGGAGCAGGTGTATCGTCCAAGGCTATCAGTCGGCGAATGCCAACGAACAGCTCGCGAAATGGGCCTCGCTCGACTCGCGAAGATGACTTTGGTCTTGGCTTTGGAAATGGAGGAGGTGCTAGCGGTGGTGGTGGCGGTGGTGGCGGTGGTGGCGGTGGTGGTCGTCGTTTTGATCAGCGAGACGGCGATAACCGGCGGCGAGGCTACGACGGAGGTGCAAATCGCTACGATTCCCCGCCACTGCCAAATCCTATGGGTGGTTTTGCTGGTCAGCCTGGCGGATTTGGAGGTCCAGGAAATGTGCCTGTAATGCCTCCAGACCTTCAGTCATTATTAGCAAATATGCAGCAGCAGCAGCCATCCCAGAATTCGTCCTATTCCGGGCCTCCTCCTCCACCTTCGCTTGCTGGTAATCAGCAGCAGCAGCAGCCATACCAGCAGCCCTATGGTGTGTTTCCTCCTCAGCCTGCCCAACAGCAGATTCCCCCCCAGCTCGCCAATCTGCTAATGCAACAGCAGCAGCAGCATGGTCAAAACGGTCCCCGTTCATAAGGGCATTAGAGGCGCATTCTTGTACCTTTTGGCCGTTTCTGAGATCTTTCTCTGTGTAACAATTCAAATTCAATGCAATATAATATAAAGCTTATTCAGTAGTTCTTATCTTAATTCATTCTATAACGTTGCAGTATCGTCGCCTTTTAATGAGGTCAGTCGTCTTCAACTTACCTCAGCTCGCGTAGCCAAAACAGTCAACCCAAATATACTTAAATATGTGAGAGCTGAACTTCATAATTGTGAGGCTTCCATCTGACCTGCTTGATGTCCGGCGATCCCAGACCTCTCAAGCAGAGTCCCTTCCCGTGGAAGGCTGGCGCGACGCCTGAATTTGGTTTGTTCAATACGTCGTCTTATAAAATACAGGCAAGAGGAACTACTGTGATAAAAAAGCTGCTCTGGAACAATGTGGGGAATACGGTAGCTGCTCTGAGCAGGCAGATCTATGTTTTCCCGGTCGATGCCCGCAATCCTATAGACATCCGTGCCAGCGACGCCAAAGACATGAGCTGGAATCCTCTGCGGTCGGATCAGCTGGTGGCGTGCTTCGCAGACGGGTCGATAAAGGTGTTCGACGTCAAAACTAAAAAAGTGCTGCAGACTGCCAAGCTTGAAAACGACGCATTGGTGATATCTTACTCAACCAATGGGAAGTACATCTCTGTCGGACTACGGAATGACAACATTGTGGTATTGAACGCTTCTGATCTGTCCGTTATAGCCACCTATAAAGAGAACGACGCTGTTTTTGAGCTTGCATGGTCAAACGGGTCCGACTTGTTGGTCGCTGGTCTAGGCAGTGGAAACATCCGAGTGTATAATATTCGCGAGAACAAGGATGGTAGCAGCGAGTTAAGGGTCTTCCACTCACTGAGGGGTCATCGTACTACAATTACCAGCATTGCTTTTGATCCTCGAGGAAGATACATAGCAGCTGGGTCTAATGATGCAATCATCAGTGTGTGGGATACTCGGGAGTGGATCTGTACAAGGACGTTTTCTCAAATAGAGCAGTCAATAACCTCAGTGAGTTTTTCGCACGATGGTCGCTATCTCGCAGCAGCAGCAGACGGCAAGTCGCCGATCTATATAATTGATGTTGAGTCTGGAGATACACTGCATACTATCACTGCAATAGTCAACGATAGAGACAGTGAGACTTCGCGGGCCTACGCTCACTGGAATCCGCTAAAACCACTGCTTGCATTTTCTGGGGATCCATCAGCAGGTATCAGCATATTCGGAGGCAGAACGCAATCATTCTAAAGGCCATATATCGTACAGCACTATGCCGTCATCAGTCCGGCTAATTACAAAAGTATTTCAAGTTTTATCTATGTACATTATTGATCGCTCAACAAAGGAGCGACTGATTCATAATACAAGGGCCCCACAGAACCACTCAACTCGTCCTTCGTAAGCCACGCAAATTCAAGATTTTTCTGAGGAACAAACTGCCCATGAAGAACATGCGACTTGATAAAGAATTCTCGAATTGTGTCTGGACCCGCCTCAGAGGCTGCTACGATAGCCTTTGACTTGCCAGCACCGCTATACCTCAAGACACCAGCCGGAGTATTGGACACGGTCCAAGTATTAATATTGAAGCCCCCAAGCTCTCGGAGACCCCTTTCAGCTGCTACATGAAGGGGCTCCTTGGCCTCCAGAGAAAATGACGGAAATTCCCAAATGCCGTGTCCCCTTTCTTTGACTACCAAATACAATGTTCTGTCAAGAGACCTACTTAGCGATGTGATATCATTCGTAGAATCAGCCTCAGTTTTTCGGGAGTTTTTGACAATAGGTCTTGATAATGAATCATCATCTTGCTTGTCGGATCCAAATAAGCCGTCGTTTCCCTCGGATTGCCGTGGAATCACAATCTCTTGCTTGAAACGACGCTCTCTATTATGCTGGATATCCGGTGCTCCTCTTGGATACCAGATACCGGGATGCTTTGGTACTGGACCACGCTGGGCCATGCTAAACTGTCTCTCTCGAAGAGATCCTTTCTTGAAATAATAATACGCTGGAAAGGTCCACATCAGTCGACGTTCGAGCTCATCCTGATACTTATAATAGGCCTTCTCGAACGGTGTTAACTCTGGAGTGATAATTGGAGATCGGCATAAAATCAACCCAGCTCGAACATTAACTGGAGCTGTGGCCACAGCTTCTGTGCTGTAGCTTCTTATGCCAGTACTACAAATACCAGGCAGTCTTCTAGGACTGGGCATTCTCTCTCTTCAGACTATAAGCTGGTGTAAAACTTGAAAATTTCAGGGACTCCAGGCTGCATATGAAAACCCCCTAGCCCCAGCCGTACGACGACGAGCAGGAGCTTGAAAGAGATCAACGATGTTGACACTTTGCCTTCTTGTTAATGATATTGACGTTCCTATTCTCTGTTATTTATTAGTCAGTCATTTACACAATGTCTCAGAGAGGATTTTTTGTTTGTGTGGGTGAATTGCATATTTCCTTGTGTGGCGTCAGCCATCCGCGATTTCCTGCAGGAACTGAGGTTTTAGGCCTCGAAGTAGCTCTATCTCATATTCATCACTATTCAGCTGACAAGTAAACATTCCTTAAATGCGTGGAACAGATTAAATTCGTCATTGACACAGTAGCTCTCCTCTCTTGTTTCTCTAAATATTGATCGCCCCAAAGGCTGGTAGCTAGTAGCCCAAAACCTCATACTAGCCAAGGGAATATAAAGCACGATATAGTGCAATAAAAAGAGGATATCTCAAACAACGAAAAAGATCCAAAAAGGTCCAAGCGGGCTATATCTAGCACATGTATAGACAGACAAAGCTGTAATCATTTCATAGATTCTCTGCAAAATGCAAATACGATTGTGGACCCATGATGTGTCAAAGTTATCAACAATTGTTTTTTGAACTGCTAAGTCTGTATAACTCATAGCTACAGGAAATTACCTTACACTAAATCATGTCGAAAAAAATGTCAGTCTAGCTTTCGTAGTCGGTTTCCTGCTTCTATGAAATAGTAATCAGCATATACTAGACCAACATCAGCTATTCTGTCTCTTGCTGAATCATTGTTGTTCACGGTGCTGTGGATCAAAATGGGATCAGCACCTTCAGGACTGGTCGCTCGTGCGGTAACACAACCTAGAAGTTTCGAAATCTGATTGCTATAATTCAAGGAGCTATCCAATTCCTGGAGAAGCACCATTCCAGACGCCGCGATGGTTGCCGCTGAAACGTCCCAGACAGCAGGTTTCGGAGCATCAAAGTCCCAGTAAACCACTCCGTCATCAGCAACTCTAGAGAGGAAATAGTCTGTCAATCGCGTTGCTGCATCCAAAAATGTAGGGTCTTTGGTGTACTTATACGCTAGAGCATAACCGTGTAGGCCCCAAGCTTGTCCCCGGCTCCAGCAGCTTTCATCCCGGTACCCCTGATGAGTATGCTTGGCGATAACGTCACCAGTAGCAGGATCATACACTATTAGATGGTAGCTGGATCCATCGGGGCGGAATTGGTGCTTCAATGTGGTGCGAGCGTGAATGTTGGCGATATCCGCGTATTTGGAATCGCCAGTCTTCAAAGAGGCATAATAGAGCAATTCAAGGTTCATCATGTTATCAATAATGACCAAAAAGGACTTATTTGGGTCCGGATATGAATAGTGCCCAGCATTCACTTGAGCATCCCAAGAGCGAATGCAGCCAACTGTGGGGTTAAATCTAGTAATTAAGGACTCTGCAGCCTGCACAATTACGGACAGTGCATGTTCATCTCCTGTCAAGGTATACTGTTGATAAAAGGAAGGGAAGATGAGAAAGCCAATATCATGGGTCTTTGTATTGAGTTTCTGCTCTTCGATTGCAAGTGTCCACCTTCTTGCCTGCTTCAAAAGTTCACTCCTGGTATCTTCAGATACACTGTCGTCAGTTAAGGACCGTCTGTAAAGCAGCCAAATGAGTCCTGGAAAAAAACCCGAAGTCCACCAACTGCCTGGAGTATATTGATAGACGTAACTTGCATCTCCGGGAATAGTACAGTGGGGAAACTCATTAATCTTGTCATTGCTGTTGGGTTTTTGAGCCACTGCGAGCACCTTAGAGTAGTAGTCAGAAGCGTACAGCTTCGGCAGTCCAGAAACTGCTGCTGCTTGGCTTGAATTCGCAGATATATCAGATGCTGTAACCATTTCAATGTCTAGATGAGAAAGTAAAACAGCAATGAGGAGCTATTTTATATTTGGACGGCGTTGATCCATGTTTCTCAGTAATTGCGGGCGGAGCGGGCGTGGACCCCGCAAGGCCGCCGCTGCACCTCCACGCTAGGTAATACTTAATTACTCCTGAAGTGAAGCCCCACTAGCCCCCCACCATGACGACAGAAAAACAGCGACTCCTTTAGGATCTAGAGTAGCAATTGATACTCCATTAAAGCTCGGCGTGTTCCAATGAAATATCAGTATTCTATCGATTAAGTGCTTCTTCCAACTGAAAGAACGAGCTCGGGACGTGGGTTTCATAGCTGTACCCAGGTACTGGAGAAAAGTAGGGGTAAAGATAAAGAGGAATAACAAAGAACAATGGAAAATTCAGTACTGTTAGTTCACCAGTAGCAATATTCTTGAATGGTTATTTAAATAGACCTAATTTAACTTGTGTGGAAAAAGAATGTAAGGTTGTGACAAACAGCATAAAAGACCAAACCGACAACCCCACAGTAAGTCACATTGGCGTGGAGTGGAACACCGCTCTCTGAGGTAGGAGAGAAATGATATAAAAGAGATAAGAGTGAACAATGGATTTATTTTAGAGCATTGTTATATCTTGTATCTTGTATTGTTTGGTAGTATTTGATATCTACAAACTGCCCCACGTTTTGCCGAAATAGGAAATGCCCACTGACAATGATCATACAAAGTAGTGGGGAGAGCGATCAATACGAGATAATTTCCCACCATGGACGAAAGTTTATCAGCGAGTCCAGAACCTAGCTATGGCAATGAAACTTCGCCAGCATGCTTGGCTTGTCGAAGAAGAAAACGTCGCTGTTCTAGAGAGAAACCGTCGTGTAGTAATTGCACGAAAGCGGCGATAAGCTGTGTTTATGATGACAACGCTGGAAGATCGAGGGATAGTACCCGCAACAGCCTCCTGACCAGAGTTAAACGATTGGAAAGCATCGTATCTCGGCAACAACGTCTTTTAGAACAGTTTGTACAACGTGATGCCGTCCCATTTCAGGTCAGTACAGATGAAGTTATCCGTGAAAAGCACTCGCAATGCTCGAATTGGTTTACCGATACAAAGGAGTTCAAGCCACCTAGAGACCTAGTTATAACAATGGTGTCTTGCTACTTTAAGATGATACATCCGTGGATTCCAATGTTACATAGAGGGACATTCGAGCAAAGAGTCCGAGAAGGATCAGAGCTTTCTATTGTGGTCGAGGCCATAGTGGTAGCAGCACTAAAGTTTGTTGACGACGAGCGACTGGGCAGCCCTAATGAGAGAGATCATTTGGTAAGCACGTGTAGAGAACGAGTTATCTTGAAGTGTATGGAGTCGTATTCTGTCGAAAACATCCAGGCGTTGATTATTGTTGCATTTGACTCCATTGGTTGTGGCAAGGGACCCAGGACTTGGGCCATTGTTGATTCAATCACAAGAGTTGTCGAGCATTTACAGTTATCTTTTGAGTATGAGGATGTTCAGAACAGCCAGCGCGAACGCCTCTTCCAACGGATATCTTTTCTGAAACCACCGCGGGATTGGATAGAGGAAGAGGAGCGGAGGCGGGTGTTTTGGAATGTGTTCTTCTTGGACAGATTCTGCTCAGTCAGCGCTGGCTGGAATCCAAGCTTGACTTCAGATGATACCAAGCGGAAGCTACCGTGTGGTGGGCACTTTTTCACCGGTGGGACAAGAGTGAAAACGAGATATTTTGATATCGAATGCAAGCGTTTGGCATATTCCACTGATTCAAGCGATATTGAGGATGACGAGGAGATAGCCAGTTTGGGTGGTCTGGCGTACTGTGTGGAAGCCACCGAATTGCTAAGTTTGGTGGCTCGGTTCTACCTGCGTTATGAAGTCCAACAAAACAATTCTGAAAAATATCAGAGCTGGCTGCAATCTTTTAGCAAGCTTGACATGCAACTCGCAAATTGGAAGGAGAATCTCCCCCAAGAATGGAAGGTTATCGTACCACGCACTGTAAGTGAGGGTGGAAAGCCTATATTCGATGAAAACCTGACGCTCGCCCACGTCACACATAACGCTAGTGTCATATTACTCCATCAATATGTCGCATACACATCAGAGAAATGGCTATTTCCAGTTGTAAGGCCAGTGCAGGGGATTTCAGCCTTGACTTGCATTACAGCTGCCCAGGCCGTGTCTCAAATGGCACTTGATTTCTTACGAGTGAATGATAGAGGGATAACCAATCCGCAATTTGCGTTGTGTCTATTTATCTCTGGAAGAGCATTGCTGGCTCATTCCGTATACTACGAAGAGCCGATAGCAAAGGAGTTTGAAGACATAATCATGTCTCTGGACGAAATAGCATCGCGATGGAAAGGAATGGTGGTCACTGAAAATTCAGACAAAAATTTAGCATGGAAACTATCTGACAACCTTCTGCATGCCAAGCAAAGTCATTCCAAGCATAACAAAGGAATAGACATAAGCAGTGCAGTGTATAATGACGACGACCCCGCGGCAAACCTTGACTTGACTGAGTTCAGTCCACTATCGCGGGTCCCATTTTTGCAGACATCGTTTGCTTCGGACTTTGAAACAATGAACAAGGCTCCTTCTAATGATACAGTGAGGGTTGACACGCAACACAACACTGATTTTGCAGTAGAACTGGCGCATTTATTTACAGATCCAAAGTTTGTCGACTTAGACAGAGTATGGGCAACCAAATGATTGCGATATATAAATATAAAGAAAAGAGAGAGTAGAGAACTATGTTTCGGGTGTACGAGAAAAATGATCATCATTTTCGCAGTGTCTTGGCTGTGAGGCCATCAGTTAACAGAACTCCGTAAACAACTAAACCAGCCCATCCTACAAGATTGAGCAGGACGCTGATTCCATGAACTCTGCCGAATTCCTTGTTCAACTTCTTCATCTCATCACTGGCAGTAGGATCTTTATAGCTTTTGCCCTCAATTTCCATCTGCAAGTCTCGCTTTTTCTTGATTGCACTTGACTTTGGCCCGAGATAACCCGTGTTAATTGCAGAGCCAACAAGACCAGCTCCAAGAGAGGCATAGACACTTAATCCAAAACTGAATGGTGGTGTCAGTAGCAGGACCGCAGAAGCAACAGTCTGGAAGGCAAAATACGTTGGAAATATACGGCTCTGCAGATTGGCAAATTCATTGAGCGGTAAAGCTCGGTATGCCACAATTCCCGCATAAAACGACTGGTATGTGGTCGCTCCAAACAGCGTCGAATAGAGCAGCAAATGGTACGGAGCAACAGATCCAAGTGTTGACGAAATACTCATAATGGCGTTACAATGGTAATAATAAATAACAATTGCCGTTGTGCTGCAAGCTGGTTCAAAAGATGTGAGTGGGGGGATGACGAGGTGAAGTGAAGATGATGCAAGCATCTGAACCTAACATCTAATAAACACGAAGCAGGTCTTAGGACGAACAGCTGCTCGTTAGATCCACTATTGTGTTCAATATGGCCATGACGCCACTGATTACGAGTCGGCGGTATTCTTCATTAGTGGCAATGATGTTGTGGATGGCAGATGCGGTTCTCTGTTTTCTCATCATACAAAAGGTCAGCTATACGGAAATCGACTGGGAGGCTTACATGTCCCAAGTCCGACAAGTCTCGGCAGGTGAGCTCAATTATAAGCTCATCTCAGGGGGAACAGGACCACTCGTATATCCGGCTGGCCATGTGTGGATCTTCAGGGCTTTATATCAATTGACCGAGGGGGGGACAAATATTCTCAGAGCCCAGTATATATTCATGATTATCTACTTGGTTTCTCAGGCACTGGTGCTACGCCTCTACGTGCGCGCAAATGTGCCACCTTACGTATTGCCGCTGCTTATTCTCTCCAAGAGGTTGCACAGTATTTATGTGCTTCGAATGTTCAACGATTGCGTGGTGACATTATTGTCGTTGGTGGCAGTCTCTTTGATGCAAGCCCATTATTGGGTCGCATCAGCCATTCTGTTCAGCAGTGCCATCTCTGTCAAGATGAATGCGCTGCTCTATCTTCCTGCTGCTGGTATTATCTACTGGCGAGCCATTGGGTTCCAGAAAAGCATGCTTCTTGGTATACCCATGGCGGCGGTCCAAGTTGTTGTGGGATGGCCGTTTTTGAAAGAGCATCCAGTGTCGTACTTGTCGAGGGCATTCGAGTTCTCGAGGGTGTTTCTATACAAATGGTCGGTAAATTGGAAGTTTGTGGATGAAAACACGTTTTTGTCCAGTGAGTTCACCGGCTCGCTGGTGATCTTACATGTGAGCGTGCTGAGCGTGTTCTGCTGGAGTTGGTGGAACGACAAACGTCTCATGAGTTCGAGCTTTATCCTGAAGGCTCTTGCGCTTTCTAATTTAATTGGAATTCTTTTTGCTAGATCGCTGCATTATCAGTTTTACAGCTGGTTCTACTGGAGTGTGCCGTATCTGCTGTGGACAGGAACAGACGGCAGCAGTTTGACTAGGCCTCTCATCGTGCCCATCTGGCTCATGTACGAATACGCTTGGAACGTCTATCCAAGCACACCCACCAGCTCCCTGGCAGCAGTGGGAGCATTAACGGCTACAGTATTGCTTAACGGCATCAGAAAATAATTGCATTAGTACAGCTATACCATAATAACATCGTCCAATAAATATCACAAAAAAAGGGAACATCATAATAATATGCATACATCGCAGGCTAAACTGTGGGGTTTTTCGATGATGATGCACCAGCATTCGTCGCGTCCGAACCAATACCACCAGCGATGTTGTTGTCGTCGTTATTGTTGCTTTCATTATTATTAGTATCGCTGTTGTTGCTGTTGCTTGTTGGCTCGTCCGGAAGCATGGATATAGATGCTTTGTGCTTAGAGGAAGATTTGGAAACAGAAGGAGGGCCAAGGGCCAGGTTCCTCAGCTGGTTTACACTATGCACACACTTGTTGATTGTCTGGACCAACAGAGCAGGCTTTAGAGGCTTGGACAAGTACTCGTCCATTTGGGCCTGCATGCACCGCTCTCTGTCGCCCAGCATGGCGTGGGCTGTCAGTGCAACAATTGGCGTTCTAGTACGCACAGTAATGTTCTGCTTTTCCCACTCCCTGATCTTGGCAGTTGCCTCAAACCCGCCCATTTCTGGCATCTGGACATCCATGAGAACGACGTCGTACTTCTTGCGTTTGACGGCCTCAAACGCCTCCAGACCGTTCTCCACGACCTCAACACGGTGCTTGTATTTCTCTAAAATGCGCACCGCCAGCTTCTGGTTGACAACGTTGTCCTCTGCGAGCAGGATATTAAACTGCTTGGCCCCATCTGAGTTCAACGGAGCAGCCCTGCTTTCGAGAGCAGGACGCAGGATATTGCCAATGTCGTGCACTGAGCACGGTGTATTGCCATAAGACGTAATGCCCAGATCTAGACACAACTTCAGGTTGACCTGTGGAATGCATGGATTGAGCAGCACTAGCGGGATGTACTTCAGATGGTTGAGCATCCGCAGCTTGGTAGCGATCTCCAGCGTGTCGACAATAATGGTATCGAATTTAGGGCCCGAGTAGTTCTCCGGAAGAGGCGCCTCCTCCACAGAGTGCACCACCATGCAGTTCAAATACAGGCGAGCCATGTTCTCTACGAGCTGCGCAGTGACAGCAGGATCATGAACCGTATCAATGAACAACACGAAATGGTTCTTAAAGGGTGCAATGCTCTCGAGCAGCTGAGTCAAGCCTGCACCAGCCGGCTGAAGCGCTATTGAGAAGTAGAACTGCGAGCCCTTGCCATAGATGGACTTGACCCAGATATCACCTCCCATCAGGTTGATGAGCTTTTTTGAAATCGACAGACCAAGACCAGTGCCTCCAAACTTGCGAGTGGTGGACCCATCTGCCTGGCAGAACGTGTCGAAAATGACGTCCAGCTTATCGCTCTGGATACCAATACCGGTATCCGACACGCAGAACTCAATCATCATCTCGTCTCCGGTGCCCAACGACTGGTCTTCTGCCTTGCGCACGCTGAGGGCCACTTCACCGCTCTCAGTGAATTTAATGGCGTTGCCCACCAAGTTGAGAATAACCTGGCGCAGACGGAACGAGTCGCCCACCAGGCTGTCCGGGAAGGTATTGTCAATCTTGTACACAAGGTCTAGCGGCTTCTCGTTTGCCTTGACAGCCAGCGTCTTAAGGGCACCAAATACGGTTCCCCGCAGTGAGAACGCAATCTTTTCGATAGTCATTCGGTTGGCCTCGATTTTGGAAATGTCGAGTATATCGTCAATGATGGTAAGCAGCGAGTTGGCCAGATTGTGCACAATGGACAGCATCTCGCGCTGGTACTGGGTGAGCTCGGTGTCAAGCGTCAGCTGGGTCATGCCTATAATGCCGTTCATGGGCGTACGGATCTCGTGCGACATGTTGGCCAGGAACTCGGACTTCGCTCGGTTGGCGAGCTCAGCCGCCTCTCTGGCTGCCGTGTTTCGCTGGATGGACTCGCGCAAGTTGAGCACCATCTGGTTGATTTTGGTCTTGAGAGCGTCCATCTCTCCGCTTGCCTCGACAGTGATGAATCTTGTAAAGTCGCCATCAGTGGCAGCAGCGGTGATCTGGGCAAATGCACGCACCTGTGTGGTCAGATTAGCAGCCATCGTGTTGACATTGGTGGTAATTTCCTTCCACAGTCCGTCGACGTCGGAAACCTGGGCTTGCACGCCCAGCTTGCCGTCAATACCGACATCCTTGGCCACTCGCGTGACCTCAGACGCAAACAGCTGGAGCCGGTCCACCATCTTGTTGATGGTCGACTTAAGAGCCAGCATCTCACCCTGGGCGTGCACATCAATCTTCCGCGACAGGTCGCCCTGGGCCACAGCGGTGGTGACATGAGCAATGCTGCGCACCTGGGTCGTCAAGTTGGACGCCATCACGTTGACGTTCTCAGTGATTTCCTTCCACGCGCCCTCCACGTCCTCTACACGCGCCTGACCACCCAGAATACCCTCGGTACCCACCGACCGTGCCAGAGTCGTCACCTCAGTCGCGAAAGTCTGCAGCCGGTCCACCATCTTGTTGATTGTCGACTTGAGATCGAGGATCTCTCCCTTGCAGTCTGCAGACACCTTTTGCGAAAGATCACCGCGAGCCACTGCCGTAGTGACATTGGCGATATTTCGCACCTGGTTGGTCAAGTTGCTCGCCATGGCATTGACGTTGTCAGTGAGCTCCTTCCAGATACCCTCGACGTCGTCAATCTGGGCCTGGCCGCCCAAACGGCCCTCTACACCCGTTTCGCGAGCAACCCGCGTCACCTCGAACGCAAACGTCCGCAGCTGGTCCACCATGGTGTTAATTGTCTTCTGGAGTTCGAGAATCTCACCCTGGGCGTGCACATTGATCTTGCGTGACAAATCGCCCTTGGCGACCGCTCGAGTCACATCAGCGATTTCTCGCACCTGATTCGTGAGATTAGACGCCATCACGTTCACGTTGTCGGTCAGCTCGCGCCAGACACCCACAGTGCCCTCGCCTTCGGCCTGGCCGCCCAGTGTGCCGCCCGCCACCTCGGTGGCCACACGAGTGACCTCGCTGGCGAACCGCTGGAGCTGGTCCATCATGGTGTTAATAGTCTCCTTGAACTTTACGATTTCGGGATCCATTTCCTGATCATGGATGGTGACTTTTTTGGACAGGTCACCCTGGGCCACTGCGATGACGACCTCGCCAATCTCGCGCAGCGCCTTCTGGAAAGCGCGGTTGGCATTCTGTGACTTCGTGAGCTCGCGGTCCAGAAGGTCCGTATCGACAACGCGCTTGTGGTCTGGGTGGATCGAGTCTGTGAACGCCGACACCAGCGCACGCGCGTGCGAAAGATTCGACTCGAGCGACATCACCGTCTGTCTGTTAGACTCGATTTGGACCTGGTGCTGCTGTACCTTGGAGTACAGGTTCGTGAGCAGCCCATCGCCTCTACCGGCGTTCGTTGCATCGCCATTTGCGCCTACTGTTGTTGAAGCTGCTACTCGCGAAGAAGCTGGCACCTGTGAAGCAGTAGTAGGTGGCGTTATTTGTGAAGAGGAAGACTCTGAGATTGCCACAGACGAAAACGCAGATGAAGACGTGGCAGAAGCTGCAATCGCACGCGACAGCTCAGCTAGCAGCTGCTGCTTGACCCGAGAATCGGGCCCTGGCAGCGCCAGCGCTGCCACCGGTTGGTGACCGCTGCGCATTATATCGTAGACAGCTTTGTAAGCCTCGTCGTGAGGAGCCAACGCCAGTGGCTGGGACACCACGGCAGCCATTGTTTTACAAACGAAATGAAACGACCGACCGAGAACGAGAACCACAACGACAACGACAACGAAAACGAGACCAAGCACGCGAAAAAAGAGCTCAACTGTTGCAAAAAACTGGTCGCCTGTTTTTCAATATCTATTCATCCACCGGATGGTGTACAGACAAGCGACAAAAAAAAAAGCTGTCAGAATGTGTCTTAGAGATGTCAAAAGTCTGGCAGTAGTACAAACAAAAAAAAGAAAACCGCCGTTTTCAGCTTCACACAGACGTGCAGTGCAGGGTCGATGGCGATGCGAATTGGCTCAAATACGCGCAGCAGCGGGTCACAAAGGGGCCAAACTCAAACCCCCCGGAGCGACACTTAGAAAACGGCCGTCTACTGTTTAGAACCACCAGGCACTGTCAGTAAGGAAGTAACGCAGACCTAATGTAGCAAAAACCTAAAGGATTAGCTGCCACGGCTTAGCCTACCCCCATATAGCGATTTGGATCGGAGTTCTGCCTACTATTGCTACCTGAACGGTGTGCGGGTGCCGATCAGTGCCTGGCCATTTACCCGTTTTGAGAATATCGGCCACACTGCGCTCCCTGGCGACGGCTGCCTAGCCCCAATATAGTAATAGGGACCTGGTTGTCAGGGTACGGGCTGCCTGGTGGCGCGCAGTGATGTCATGATGTTCGTAATTCAAGCGCCGATATTTCAGGGGTAGCAAGACTTGGCTAAAGCGGCGCACAGTGTGCTCAAACACGCTTGCAATCGTGCCGAGAGCGGCCTGGAATACCGACCTGGTGGTGAAAGCTGTGGCTGAAAACTGTGGTATGTGAAAGCTGCAGGTCAGTGAGTGACAAGCACACCAGTACTCCGGGCACATCTATCTGCCTAAGATGAGCGTCTGAGGGTTCAAGGCTGTGATAGAGAGAAATTCAAAAAGAAACCTTTTAAGTCTAGTCTAAATTTTCTTCTGTTTGTTCAAGTAAAATACTATGTATCGGACAGTAAAATTTCTCATTGCGACAATTATCGTCTGCTGCGGACAACGGGCCCCTGTTCGGTACGGATGATGATGGGTTCTGCAAGGTACCGACCGTAGCATGCATTGCCTAACCTCTATCTCGTACCGGTCGTCAAGAGCAGGAGTTTTGGCAACTACTGGTGATGAGTCTATCTATAGGTAAAATGAAAGAGACCACTTTCATGGAATGACAAAGAATTGGCGCCGTGATTTTATTGAATTGGCGTTCTGTACCGTCCACATCAGTTGCTGTTGGTCCTGGCTGTCAGCCGGTGTCAGCTGTCAAACCAGCAGGAAGCCACTAACCCTGCTGGGCATAGATAACAATAAACACTGATTATAAAGTCAGCTATATATATGAAACTAACTAAAGTCATATGGATGGCCATAGCGACTGTAAGGCTATATAATCTATGAGAATACATCACGTTCGCAGTAGGCGGGTCAAATCGGTACTTGAAATGTATCTGCTTCGGGAATGGGATGGCTGCTGAACCGGCTAGTGGTTATTCCGCCAGAAAAATATCTAGGCAGCAGGACAAAGGTTGATGGGGAAAGTCTTTCTTATAAAATATCATTAGCTGGGAACATTTGCAAGGCTCGTACGTCTGTAAGTTTATTGTTGATGGAGTATATCTCACAAATAGCCTTTTCTTTACTGGCAGCGCACCAGACCCTCGTCTGCATTGTCTCACTTCTAAGACAGGCGCTAACCGGGTCTAGTGCGTGCGTCCTTATCTCCACGCATATCCGCTCAATACATATATCATAATCAACTTTCCGACATTCAAAGTTTGAAGTTGTTATTGTTATTGTGATAGCACGAATTTGTAAACATGCTGACCGACGACTGGAAGACTCTTGCAGTTAAAGCAGAGGCCATCTACAAGAGGTCTTTGGCCAAAACACTTGAGCTGTTCCCACTCGACACCCACACTGCTGAGCTCTATGAAAAGTTGCCATCCGCCATTGGTTCTTCAGTCACGGACTTCGGCAACCCAGCAAAGTTTCCAATTGATCTGTATCGCAGCACTCTGCCTGCTAAGGATGCAGAAATCACGGAGATGGACCCTGTCAGGCTGGTCGGACTTATCAAGTCCAAACAGTTGACCTGCGTCGAGGTGCTGACAGCCTACTTTCACGCAGCTGTATTGGCATCAAAGCTCGTCAATTGCGTTTACGAATTCCTCCCCGAGGAGGCTCTCGCCAGAGCACAGGCTCTAGATACTTGTGCTGACAATTCTGGCAAACCATTGATGGGTCTGCCGGTGTCTCTCAAGGAGATGATTCCCCTGACCGGACACTCTGTGACTCATGGGTCGTTGTGCTATTTGGACAGAGTGGTCGACTACAATGCTGATATTGTGAATATTTTGCTATCGGCAGGGGCTGTGCCGTTCGTTCGTACTACAAACCCACAATCGCTGATGATGCTTGAATGCGAATCTTTCACTCACGGCAGAACTGTAAATCCATACAATAGCAGCTTGACATGTGGTGGGTCCTCTGGTGGAGAAGGTGCTATCAATGGCATCCACGCGTCAACGGTGGGCCTGGGATCTGACATTGGTGGGTCTATTCGCTGCCCATCTGCGTTCAACGGCATTTACGGTATGCGCACCACAGTGGGCAGGATTCCAACCGCCGACTACTTTTCGTGCCAAATGGGTTCTGAGAGTATCTTATCGGTTACTGGCCCACTGACCAGGTCCCTGGATACTCTTGAGCTCGTCATGAAGACGGTGGTAGACGCAAAGCCATGGCTAGTCGACCCCACGCTGACAGCTATTGAGTGGAAAAAGCCAGTCCAGACCAAGTTCCGAATAGGAATCCTGTTTTCCGACGAAGTAGTGACTCCGCATCCTCCGATAACAAGAGCATTGCACTCTATTAAGAAGAGGCTGCTGCAGCTACCGAATGTCGAAGTGTTTGACTATAAGCCATATGACCACGCCAAAGCATGGGAGATCATTTCGGCGTTGTACTTTGAGGATGGAGGTGCCGACACGTTATCCACACTCAAAGCCACTGGCGAACCTATGTGTCCACAGACCGCGTGGATTCTTGGTGGAGACAACGTCAAGACAATGGACATGCATGGTCTATGGCAGTGGAACCTGAAGAAACAGAAATACAGGAAGGACTACCTCAGACACTGGACGCAATACAATAATCCGACCGGAGCAGAGGTCATGGATGCCGTGATTGCTCCAGTATTTCCTGGAGTGGCTGCCAAGCACCGCACTACAAAGTACTGGGGATATACCGCTCAGTGGAACCTGCTCGACTATCCTGTGCTAGTTTTTCCGGTAGATAATGTGGATCTAGCGCTGGACAAAGTGGACAAGGATTATATACCCATCAATGAAATGGACAAGTTTGTCTACGAGCAGTATGACAGTCCTCAAAGCTTTGAAAACGCACCGATAAATCTTGGGGTCGTGGGTCTGAGGTTCAGTGAGGAGAAGCTGATTGAAATTGGCAAGCTCTTGTCAGGTTTGTAGCTATCAGAAGCATAGAGTGGTACTCTGTAGACATTTAACAAGCTCTGTTGTGTCTGTTTCTTTTTTTCGTTGATACGTAAGCTGTTTATTGTCTGTACATTAGTTTGAAAACTCAGTTTTGTAATTCCGGGTTGCAGTTGACTCGCGGACATCCCAAAAATGTAACTCGACAAAGAAAGTTCGTAAAATATACGTATATCAGCGGAACACTCGAACTCAACAATAGAGCAGTAACCACAGTGTGACCGTGTCGGGAAAACGAAGTAAATATCGTTTTCTAAGAGCAAATAATAACCTACGCTTATGTTGGCTTACCGGTTGGTAATGCACAGCGGTAGTCAACTGACGGTTTTTACAAGAACAATGTAATGTATTGATATCGATTGCCACTAGTCACAGCCAAGCTGTGAAGGCCAAATTCATACAATTAATAGATATACAAAATCGTCAGTCCAATAATGGCTGCAGTGGAGAGTGTTATGGCGAGCTATTATTACTACTGCAGCGCGATCAGCGATGGATAAAATTAGCCGTACTCCGCCGATATATTATTCCAGATCGTCGGCGCATCGCAGTGAACAAACGATACACTGCCGATTTCTACGAATTAGCGTGATTTTCTGCTGCATCCAATGAGATTGACATTGACTACACGTGAAATAGGTCGGTACTACGTCCCCGGCTAACATCATATCATCCACTTTAGGTTGCAGCAGTGCCTCCAGCGTGGACGAATTTAGAGTTTTTCTTCTCCTGTAATTGCCATAGTCGTTCATTCACGCAAGGCGTATATTTCTACCGTTGACGTGCAGGCGGCGCGCCTAAAAATAGGTGAGTGCCAGTCTGGGGCATAAGAAAACAAACCGCCTGATCGGGAGACCCCTAGCCCTGGCGTACAGTACCCTCCTTAGTCAAACGACTCAGCGCTGTCAGATGAGCTGCATGCTGCTCAGGGGCAATGACGGAGCCATGTCCCCAGTACGACAGGCTCCAACGATCATTGGCGTGCCCTTTTGTGAGTCAATAGAAGAACGGGAGCAGCATTTTGCAAGCCGTGGTAGACTGGGAACTTTCGCCCCGGCAACGTCTCAGCTTTTGGGCAAAACCTGTACCCCGCGACCGACAACCGCCGGGTCCCCCCTCCAACGGCATGCATGGGATGCCTAAATTAGCACGAGGTGGTCCGCATATAAATAGCTGGCAATGCCCACCAACACAGGCATTCCTCTGATCAGAAAACATCCGACCAGGAATTCACTGACAAGAACAGCGCTTTTTACCAGATCCCGGCGCTGCTCCGCTATTTGACTAGTCGCAGTGTAGCCACCATAAATTCAGACCGGTTCCTAACCTGAAGCTACATTGCTTGTGTTTTCGGTCTGTTTTTTTCTCTTGATATTTGGTGTTTTTAATACTTGGTTTTCTTGAGTTTGATTTTGCGCGGTGTGTAAATTCTCGTCATGACTCTGCCAGATTACGCCCAGATCCGTCAGCAGTACCAGTTGGCTGGCCAGGACCACGTATTTACTTTCTGGGACCAGCTATCGGAGCAGCAGCGTCACGAGCTCATTTCGCAGCTCAAACAAATAAACCCCGAAAAAGTGACGGAGATTGCGAGCTCCACCCTGTCGCGGGTGGCTTCCGAGGCTGGATCCGATGTTCGGTTCGCTAAAGATGTGATTTCGCCGCTGCCCAAGTCGGCTTCGGATTCGTTACTGGACGCGGATCCGTCCCTGGTCGCCAGATGGCGAGCCACTGGGCTAAAAGCCATTGCCGACAACAAAGTCGCTGTGGTGCTGCTAGCAGGAGGTCAGGGAACTCGTTTGGGGTCGGCTACTCCCAAAGGCTGCTACGACGTGGGACTACCGTCCCATAAGAGCCTGTTCCAGATCCAGGCCGAGCGCATCGTCAAGGTGTCGCAGCTGGCAGCTGGCATCAGCTCGTCGAAGGTGGTGATTCCCTGGTACATCATGACCAGTGGACCCACCCGCAAGCCCATCGAGAACTTCTTCCGCGAACATAAGTACTTTGGCCTCGATCCTGCAAACGTGATCTTTTTCGAGCAGGGCATTCTGCCGTGCCTCACACCCGCCGGCAAGATCATAATGGAAGACAAGCACAAGGTTGCAGTGGCGCCTGACGGTAACGGTGGTATTTATAGTGCTCTGGACAAAAATGGCATACTGATTGATATCAAGCAGCGGGGTATAGAGCATGTCCACACGTACTGTGTCGACAATTGCCTGGTGCGGGTCGCCGACCCGGTGTTTATTGGGTATGCTGCTGAGAAGAAGGTCGATATAGCCACTAAGGTGGTGCGCAAACGAGACGCCTCGGAGAGCGTTGGGCTCATTGTGTCCAAGAACAACGCGCCGGCTGTCATCGAGTACTCTGAGATAACTCCTGAGCTTGCATCTGCCACTGAGGACCATGACAGCACCTTGCTCAAGCTGCGGGCCGCCAACATTGTTAACCACTACTATTCTGCAAACTTCCTGCTTAACTGGCACACCACGTACCTGCCATTCCATATTGCAATCAAGCGGGTTCCTTACATTGATCTCGAAACTGGCGAAGTGGTTGCCAAGCCAATGACGCCTAATGGGGTCAAGCTGGAGCAATTTGTTTTCGATGTGTTTCCGAGCCTTGGTTTCGATAAATTTGCATGTCTGGAAGTGAACCGGGTAGACGAGTTCAGTCCGCTTAAGAACGCCAGTGGCGCGAACAACGACTGCCCAGAGACATGCCGGCGCGACCTGCTTGCCCAGGCTGGGAGGTGGCTCGAAGCAGCTGGTGCGAACACTGAGGGCGATGTCGAGGTTTCCCCATTCACGAGCTACGCTGGGGAGGGTCTCGAGGCATATGCTGGGAAAACGATCAAGGCTCTCTCTATCATCTGAATCAAGTATGGGTTTGAAGTCAAGTGTGGTGCATTTTATTAATATACGCTATATATGTAATGGAGATATGTAATTCAGCAAAATGTCATGATCCATAGACCAAGTTGTAGTAAGCAGTAAGTTGCAAGCCATATTCGTACCAACCAAGTATATGTTTCAACTCGAGTATATCGACGTAAGGATGCGTATTGGGGCTAGTACATTCATGGAACAATATTTTGCTTATCTGCTCAGAGTGGCGATGACTGCTAGACGAGTCAATGACTTTTTTTTTTTCTATTCGGTAATCAAGATGTCTATTAGTATCTCATGCTAATGCACCTTTATGCAATGAAATCACCGTCATATTCGCGATCCATTGCGCTGCTGCAACTGCTGCCCAGTTGGACAAGAACACTGGAGTCGGGAATATCCCTCAGCAACCCATGTCAAGTAGTTAACCAAAAGCCCTTTTGGAATATGAGGTTTCCATACAGGTACGTGTAACTAGCTCGTTGTCTGCCGGTGTTGTTGTAGATCTGGATCAAGCAGTGACAAATGGTTGATACAAGGCATATATATCTCTTGCTGTAAAAACAAAATTCTAAACCTGTTTTTAGCCGCTGGTATTTTAAACTATATAAATTAAAATGCAAATAAAGGTTACTTCATCTGAAAAAATTGAATATCCTTGGGATCAACGGCATTCCATGCTCCTCACATCGTTATTCCTCGTAAAGCTGGCGCCGCCGGTCGAGAACATTGCCAAGCTCGAGCACAAAATTCTGTCGCTGAGCTGAAACGCTTCTTCGCTGTGCCTCGGCCTCTCGATGCTGCTTCATGGCCTGGATACGGGCCCCACGAGAAACGATCCTAGCTTTATGGTCATTATCTACTATGCCTTCAAGTATAGTCATAGAATTCCGGCTTTCTGGACGGATCGGTCCGTATTGCGGGAGCAATCGTGAGGGCGATGATTCAAGAATCTGGGGTTCTTCTCTTTCGTCAACAAGAGTTGCAGACGTGCTGAGACTGTACGACGGACTGTGACGGCGCTCGAACGGCCTGCTACTACCTGAGCTATCACTGCTTTCCTTCATTGACTGCCACACAGACAACAGTTCCTGGATATCGTCTCCCAGCATGTTGAAATTACTGTCAAACTCGTCATCCTGCTCAGCGTCCCCATGCAAAACATGTATCCGAGCCTGTAGGTGCTGAAGAGGGACCAGCAGTCGATTCACACGAGCCTGCCGGGATTTTTCGAAGTCGTCTATATGCCCTTCGGAGTGCTGCTCGTCTAAATGATCGCTGTCGGCCTTTGGGAGAAGACTGTCCTTGGAAATGGTCAATGACAGCCTCATTGCCAGTCCAGAGCACATTTCCAGATGGTCCACCACAGCCGACCACTTGGCGAGTTCCTGTCGGGTGCACTCACCGGTGGTGTTCATCGATAAAAGACAGCACAAAAATGCTCGTCTCAGAAAATGCAATCTGTGGAACTCGTGTCGAAGCGTCTGAAGCGAAACATGTGCCCCCTGGGACCCATAAAACTGATCTGAACTCCACTGCTCAGCGAACCCGACAAAATCATCGTTCATAATGAACCCAAACTCTTGTTGCGCGCCCTGTAGTTCGTAGATGTCGAAATAGCGCTGTAAGTCCAGTTCCGAGCAATGGGCAATGCAGCTTCTGATGGCGTCCACAAATGCACTGGCAGCGAGGAATAGCGTGGCAGATAACGCAGACCTCAGCGCTTTAGCAGTGCGAGTCTGCTTTGTATAGTTGGATGCAGCGATTTTGGACGCAGGAATATAAATATTTTTAGGGCTAGAAGCAGCCGGCACAAGGTCGGGACGGTAGCCGAGGCTCAGAAGGTCGATTTCCTGGATCAGCGACAGACACTTGGATACTGCCAAGTCCAGCTGGCGGTTGTGTTCAACGAAGTGGGACGCGTAGGCAATGCTTTTTGCACGGAGCATGCGCACCACTCGTCGCCGCGAGTGCGAAAACAGAAACAGCACCACGCACAGTGCCACCACGAGCCCGACAACCGCTTCTTTGCGAAAGTACGCCTGACTGGCGTGCTCGTCTTGTGCCGACACCCGCATGCTGCGCACCATCGAGCCTGACTTGACCTGCCAAGTCAGCAGCATTGCTACCACAACGACGCAGCCGCCGCCCCCAGTCCAGTATTTGTTGTGCATTTTCAGCGTCCACCAGGGTCCGGCATCGCCAAATAGGACATTGTGCTTACGCTCTTTGGCTTTGGCTGCACTCCCACCTCCACCAACTGCACCACCAACATTGATTGAAGGCTCGAGCAGCTGCGAGCTGACAATAATGTAGCGAAACCGCTCAATGAACTTTGAGTTTTCCTGGTGGCCCAGTTTCGGGTTCACGGCTGCTCGTACCAGCTCCATGAACCGCTGGCGTCGAACCTGGGGAGCCGTTATTCCCGCTGCCAACATCAGCGGAAACGGTTGCGAGCTGGCACGCACCACTCTTTTGCGCACCGAGTTGCCGAGCCCTGCTGGGTGCCTATAAGCATCTTCACCTGTGGAGCCAAGAGGCTGGTAGTAGTCATGCTGATTGGCTGGTCTGCCACCACTGTTGTCGAACGAATCAATGCCCCAGTCGGACACGCCAGTGTCGGACAAGTATTGAGAAAGAGGCCCATCAAACAGTGCTGTGTCGTCGTCGCCATCCAACGGCTCATCTGGCGGAGGATCCATGGCGCTGACGTTTTCACCGGCACAGCACTACTACCAGCTGAAACGCAAGCAGCTAAAACAAATACACCACAGGAATTTTGATCAAGCTACGCCTAAAAAACGCCTCGGTCTGACTATATATCTTGGAATGTCCGGGTTAGGTCGCGATGTTGTTTTGATAGCCACATGAGGCAGGTGCCGAGACGGGAGGGAATATGCAGGGGAAAAAAATCATCCCGATCCTGTAGTTGCAATGCTCATTTTGTTGAACATAAACAACTATCATAGAGTCCACCGCCAACTGCGCAGCAGTTGCCACAGCGCGACGGAGTCGCAAGAGACGTCTCCATTGAATCCACTTAACTCAACAGTGTGTTGCGACTCCGTCGCGCTGGGGCAGCTGCTACGCAGTTGGTCGTAGATATTCTACGTGGCCATACAAGATGATTAAAAAGAATCAGCAGCCTAAGCAGTCCAAAATTTATTGACTCCAGCAGTCGAATTTTTTTATATTACACTGTGTAGACACCGTGACGCCATCACCACCGTAGCCAAAAAAAAGCAAAAAAAATTAAATACAAATAAATAAATCAACCATCAGTATTGAGGAAGGTCTCGAAGTCAAAGTCAAGTTCCAAGTCGGCGTCGTTGCCAGCACCAAAATCATTGAAAAATGAGTTATCGTTGTCTCCATAGCCCGTGGCACCCGCGTCGTTGGGATCGTCTTCGTCGCCCTTGGAGGACGAGCCGGGCTGGCCAGAGAAGTTGGCAGCCATAGACAGCAGCGACGGGTTGCCGCCTGGGCCTGTCACGGCAGGAACCTCTGCTGAGTTCTTGCCGCCACTGGACGACGACGATGAGGCAGCGCCGTTTGGCAGGCTCGACGGCCCACTCTTGGTCTGGCCAGCGGGATTGGAGCCGAGCCCAAACGCGTTCGGCGGGTTGTGCGGGGTGACAGGCGTCGTAGGCGTTGGCGGCTCTGAAGCAATTGGCGTCGCAGGCGCGCCAGCGCCCTTTTTTCCTCGCTTCTTGGACGGGGCGCCACCAGCGTCCTTCTTGCCCTTGCTGAGCGTCTTGTTCGCTTGAGTGGGCGTTGGCGGGTTGGCGAGATTGGGCGATGACGGCTGGGTCCTGCTGGCTGCGACCGACGCGTTGACGAGGCCCTGCGGTGGAGGCATGCGACCTGCCTGGGACGCTGCCTGCTGGGCCCCCTGCACTTGCCCACCAGGACCTGGTCCGCCAGCTGCTCCACCAGGACCTCCTCCACCGAGCTGGCCCGGCTGCTGCTGCTGCCACACCATCTGGCCACCGCGAAGCTGGCCCTGCTGGCCATTGGTACCTGGCTGAGGTCCTCCTGGCTGGCCATTGGGGCCTGCTCCTCCACCAGACATGACCCACGGACGCATCACCGGGGCGTTCATGTCGCCCACCATGACATTGAAGTCTAGTCCGATGTTGCTGCCGTTGTTGTAGCCGCCAGCACCGCCTGTACCAGCATTGGGCACTCCTCCAGCCCCTCCAGCTCCCCCAACACCTGCGTGCATCACCTGGGGCGACGACCGCTGGTGGACATCAGTCATAGGCGATACTGGCCCTGGCTGGTTGGCGAGACGAGGCGTCGTAGTGCGAGGTGCGCTTGACGGCGACGACGCAACTCCCATGCGGTTCATGGCCATCTGCTGCTGCTGCTGTTGTTGTTGCTGCTGTTGCTGCTGCTGTTGTTGTTGTGGGTGTTGTTGCTGTGGGTGTTGTTGTTGTGGATGTTGTGGATGTTGCTGTTGTTGTTGGTGCTGCTGCTGCTGCTGCTGTTGCTTTTGGAACTGGTTAGCAGCCATCACGGCGCCACGCTGGGGCCCTGGCGGCTGCTGGCCTGGTGGTATGCCGTTTCCTGGACCAGCCTCGAGAGGCTTACCATCCTGTTGCTCCTGTTTGGCCACCAGCAGCCGTTTCTTGTTCTGCTGCTCCAGCAGCATCAGCTGCATCTGGTAGTCCTGCAGTGCTGAAGCGTTGCCTCCAATGCCCTGGTGCTGCTGCGCTTGCTGGCCTGGCTGAATTCCTCCCGGCTGAACGCCTCCTCCTGGCTGCACTACTCCTGGCTGCACTACTCCTGGTGCGCCTGGTTGGCTCTGAGGAAGTCGCATGCCGTTGGTGTAGCCGTCGACCTGGAAAATAGGCATCTGGCGGCTGTCCTGATGGGCCATAGGCGATCCCATAGGCCCAGCCGCTGCGCCAGCCATCATGCCCTGGGGAACCACCTTGCCAGCTGCCGCTGCTGCTGCTGCTGCCGTCATCATGGCGCGCTGGTTGCCCACCATGGCACTGCTGTACTGCGGGAACTGCTGCTGCATCTGCTGCTGGGCAGCTGCTGCTGCTTGGTTCTGGGCCTGCGCAGACTTGAGCTGGGCTATCATCTGGGGCGTGAACGACGGGTTGCCCTGGCCAATGGGTGCATTGGCCATCATCATCTGCTGGCCCTGGGTGCCCGCGACGACGCCAGCCTGGTGCATCTGCGACGCCAGCTGCCCATCGGCACTCATGGGCCTTCCTGCTGGGCCCTGAGCTGCTGCAAACTCGCTGTCTGGCGACAGTCGAGGCCGTTTCGACGGCGACTGGGCCTGCGGGGTCGGCGAGTGCGACCTACCCACGTCGTCACCACCAATAGACTCACGATGGCCCATCGGCTGCCCAGGCTGTCCCGGCTGTCCCGGTTGACCTGGCTGTCCTGGCTGGCCCTGGTGCTGCTGCTGCTGTTGCTGTTGTTGTTGCTGCTGCTGCTGCTGGACAAACAACTGCTGCTGCTTGAGAAGCTGAGCTTGGAGTTGGGGGTTCATGTTTGGCATCACTCCGCCACCGAGCCCCCGTCTACTGTTGAGCATCGCCTGGCGGGCCAGCTGGTTGCGCTTCTCGACTTCTGACATGTTATCGGGCAGATGTCCCATAGGCATGGCAGCACCACCCTTCATGGCCCGCGCGTTGAGCATTGCAGCAGCTTGTGCGGGATTGGCGGCCTGCGGGAACGACACGAGTCCTCCCTGACCAATGAGCTGGCCGTGGGCATTCAGCATGCCATTGGAGACCGCGTTCTGCTGGATTTGCATCGCCCGTGCTGCCTGCTCCTGGCGCAACCGGGTGGTTCCCTGCACGTACTGCTGGGCAGCAGGCGACCCACCGCCTTTGGTGCCTCGCGCAGAGTACATGTCCCAGAACAGTACCCACCATTCGTACAGAAATCCATGCGGGGCATCGATGGGAACCGAAGATTTCGGCAAGTCGTCGTCTTCCTTTTTAGTGCCGTCCAGCGACCCGTTCATGTCGTCCTTCTTTTTCTGAGTTAGCATATGAACTTCGTGACCTGGCGAGAGAAGAGCGACACAGCGACACAGCGACACAGCGACACAGCGACACAGCGACACAGCGACACAGCGACACAGCGACACAGCGACACAGCGACACAGCGACACAGCGACACATCGATATAGCTATACAGCGACACAGCCATCTGAAGACAGCACAGCGCCTGCCTTGCGACGACATTAGGGACAATACACGGTGGCTGACAACCGAGTGGCCGCAAAGAGGAGCAAAGATTGACGAGTTCAGCAGTGCAATTTCAAACATTAACACGGCAGCTTTCTCTCATCCTTACCTGTGTAGCAGTTGCTACATCACGATAGAATCGCAAGACAAACTCTCATCATCGCTTCACAGCTCCAATGCTTAGAATGTCCTTACAGCGTAGCGAGTGTGCCTGTCCGTGTGTCGGTTGTTTGCCTCAAATATTTGCTGCTCTGTCTTTCTTTGTTCTTCCTGTTCGACCTCCAGCTGCTGTCTGTCTGTCTTCTGCCTGTTTTCTAGCTGCCTTTATCCTGGCTGCTAGTCAGTGTCCAGTGTGTCCACCCTGACTTTCATCTCCATCCTCGTACTTACCATCATCGACGGCGACCCGTCACCATTCACTGCCGACGCAAGCTTGTCGTCCTTGGGCGTCGACGTCCGCGAATTGGGCGACCGGTGGAACGACGTCACGTCCGCTTCGCGGTTGAACGACCGGGCTGACTCGATATGATTATGCTTGAGCAGATAGTCATAAATGTAGGCGTTGAGCAACTCCTTCTCCGACTTGAGCGCTGTGCCAGCGCCTGGCACCACCGCGTAGGGACCCGAGCCCGCCTGCACGGGGTGGTTATCGATGTTCATCACGACGGGCTTGATTTGTCTAAGGTCCTGGAACGTCCGGTTTCCAAACTGCTAGAACCGCGAACCACTGTGCTCACCTGACCACCTCCAATAAAACGGGGAGTAGCCAAAGCTGTTCAAATCGGCGGAGCGACGTATTGCACAGGCTGACCCACAGTACCGACGGCGGGGGGACGCGAGTGCCAATAGCGGTCGGTTTTCAAGCAAAATGCCACTGGAGGAGCAGCGATGGGGTATCGCAAAACCATTCTGGGCCGGTCAAGGCAGGCCGCCAGGCAGCCGCGCCCCCGCTACAGCGATGGCGGTCCCAGGTGTACCCGTCCCTTGCGAAGCATACCCCGCTACAGTGATTAGGTGGCATCTGGGAGGGCAGCCGTGCTCAGATATACGGGGCACCCCATCGAGTGCCAAAAAAAACTTAGCTCGCCCACCCCGCCGACCTCGCCACTTCTAGCCCACCGCGTGCCCGGCTGTGTAGTGCAGTCAGCTGCAGTGGCCATTTGCACCGGCTTGACCGACATGCTCGCACGCTGCTCTGTCCGCCCAGCTGCTATAACCCTCTCGCTTTTTGTCCAGCCAGCTCAAGGGTTAGGCACCCCATATTAGGTTATCAACGCACATCCACGAGGTTAGGTCCTGCAATGCCGTTGACAGGTGAGATTTTGACGTGAGCGATGAGTACGAGGTACGAGGTCGCCGGTACCGGTCGAGCCCGGCTAGTAGCCACCCATATGTGATACAGCAGCAATGATGACTTACTACACACGGTTATATTGATGTTTTCCCCGATTTAATTTACTGCTTAAAATGCTTGTCAGTAGTGGCATCATCGTATTGTACGGCTCTTATGAGATTGTGGGTGTACAGCAGAGACTAGTAGTGAGTGTACGACGTGCAGAGCGAGTCACATTGGTCAGGAGGGCACAAAAGCAGATAAACAATGACATAAGCGCTACTGGCTACTCTCCGCGGAGTTACCGCTTGTTATGCTACTTGGATGTGTCGGTAATGCCGCGCAATACGAGTACGACCAGTGCTGCTATTGCAGGAAGCTAAGAAAGATGCTAATATACCAACGAGATGGCAGCAGTGGAAGCGGCAAGTCGGCATCTCAAGTGTGTGTGTGCGTGTGTGTGTGTGTGTGTGTATGTGTGTGAATCTGTGTGTGCGAAATTTGCCAGCTGATGCTGGACTTCCGTGTGTTCCGTTCAGTCTCAAATTAACCAGCCGCTGTTGATAATATATCGTTCTGTTCAAAACAATCGTATTAACACTATAAGTTATTAGGTTTCTTTTCTAAATTTAATTTTATCCTCGATTGTTCCATGTATGTGGCTGTGATGTTCTGTGCTGCGTGATATGCCATGCTGGATGCTCTATACGACCTAGTGATGGTCGATTCCATTAGCTCCGCGGCACGTACACGGCTTAACTCCGGCACATCTCAATTTAGATAACAATGGCTACTCTCCGTACAGTTTAAGCAGTCACTTCGGACCCAAAAAAAAGTGTATATATATATAACTCCAATAAAATCTGTTTTGTTTGGTTTTTTTTATCTGTTGACATATTGTTATTGAGAGACACTTCTTTTTTGTGGTGCTCGTCTACACTGCGAGAAGCTGCATATACAATTTGTTCTTAGTTAGTTGATCAGCGACATATTACCTGCAAAACCATCTGACATCTTCAATGGACGACCACTCAGATGTTCAGCACAAAAAGCCGCGAGGGATTCGGACGCCCTTAAATTGCACGGAATGCCGCCGTCGGAAACTCAAGTGCGACCGAAACAGGCCATGCTCGCAGTGTGTCAAGCGACAGGCTGCCGACACCTGTATGTACGACCACCGGACCCGCAGTCAGCGCAAAGCGAGATATACCGACTTGCAGGAGCGCATTCATCAGATAGACAGTCTACTCGACGAGGTGCGCAATTCTGGGGCTTCTGGAGTGGTATCCAGTGCTCCCGTCTTGCCGGCTTTTGCGTCCAAAACCGAACAGAATGCTGAATCGGTTCCTGACCGCACTGTATTACCGCTCCTGAAGTCTGCAGTAGATGACAGGGAGATGCTTTCTCAAGGGAGGATCGTGGTGCCGTCTCTGCAGTGGAACGCGCTCGAGGGCCAAGTCAAGGTGCTCAAGGACGCATTCCACAGCGAGTTCGGCTCTCCAACGTCTTCGGGTGTCGACAGCCACGATTCTTGGCACCTTTTGGGCAGAAGCTTTCCCTTTTTCGTGGACACACCGTCTTCTCCGGTGTCTGTTGACGATATCGCCGACCAGCTGCCTCCAGTTGCCATTTGCGACTATTTATTTACCCAATACTTTGGCGCCTGCTCGAACTTGTTCCATATCGTATACGAGCCCCGAGTGCAGGAAGAGTACCATGCAATGAGACGAGATCTCGAAGGGGGCCTTGTCCCCGATGTCAGCCTAACATTTCTTGGTCTGGTGTTCGCCCTGTTCACCTCAGCAGTGACGGTTCTCGGCGACGGAGATGTGCGGTTCGAGGCTCTTAAGATGGAGCACGACTACCATGTAGATACCGATTCAGTCGCGATAGCAGGCCAGTTCCGTGTTTTGTCGCTCAATTGCCTCGTGGCTGACAACTTCATGGTGAACTATTCGATTGCCACGGTGCAGACGCTGCTTCTCGTTCTGGACTCAGTTTTTCACCGGGTCGGCGACTACGGTCCCAGCTGGCCTATGTTTGGGATGATCGTCAACATGGCGCTGTCGCTGGGCTGTAATGAGAGTCTACGCGATGTCGAGCTCGACTTCATCCAACGTGAAGAACGGCATCGGTGCTGGGCAGGCATCCTGCTGCTCGACAACTTGCAATGCTGCTTGTTTGGCAGACCCAGTGTGGCCATGAGCCTATCGAGCGACTACGAACTGCCTCTCAACACCAACGACTATTTATTGGCAAAGCACATATACGAACCGGTTGGCAGGGATGAGATCACCCACATGACGTTTATGAATACAAAGGTGACGCTTTGCAACCTGTTCTCCACTGTTTACTCCCGAATGAGGACTAAAAAGCCATTAACCTACGAAGAAGTGGTGGCTCTGGACGACAAGGTCAATTTGACGATGAAAGATTGGGATATTCCCTACAGAAACAACCGGGGATATACCGTACTTGCGTCCGCCAAACACGACATTCTGTGCAATTTATTCGACCAGAATTTGCTGCTGCTGCACCGGCCGTTTTTCAACTTGCAGCCAGCCGCCAGGCAAAAGTGCATCACGGCAGCTCTGTCTATAATTGACAGACTAGGTCGGTTCTGTGGACCCCATGCGTTGCCGTCGTACAGTGCCTTCCACGTCTATGTACGAGGTCTGGGGGTATTTTACGCTTTTCACGCTGCGGTGGTTCTAGCAATAGCAGCTGCTCAGAATATAACTGGCGGGGATCTTGACTGCTTGGAATACCGCCAGTTTGAAAAAGCAGTGACACTCATCGGATCACTTATCGACATCAGTCCGTTGGCAGCCAAATCAGCGACAGCGTTAGCAAATTTCCAGCTAGCGCTGGGAAAGCTTATGGTCGAAACCCTGCCATCAGCAGCACCGCCTAAAAAGGCGACCCAGGACGATATTTTGGATTTCATTTTCAATTCGTCGCTTTCGGTGGATCCGTCCCAGTGGGTAGGTCCCAATAACCTTAGTTGGAGCGAATGGGACCAAGTCGCAGCGTTCACTGACTACGTTTGATTGCCATGTTGTCGTTTCCTTGTGTGATGTGTGCGTATCCGGTGTCTGCTTTCATATTCGGCGGTTCGTTTAACTGCTTCATTCATGAATCCCAGAGGATCAAGCCTGGCCTTTGACCGCTCCTGCGTGTGGGATGATTTGACGTTACTCGATTCACGTCCTGGTTGCTTCACATACCATGGTTCCTTGAAGCTCGCCAGCCTGATGCCCTCTTCTTCCTGTTTGTCATTATTACTTGTTTTTGACAATTCACCTGCTGCAATGGTTGTTGCAGCAAACACCCTGGCCTGTGCTGTAGTCTCAGTAGCTGTTGGCTCTACATGCTCGACCTGGTTTTGTTTTGCCCGCTGTCGGAGCTGATTGGTCCTTTCTGTCCGTTCGCTTGCCTTTCTGGCTTTGAGCACTGATTCTTGCTGTTGTCGGGCTTGTTCTTCGTCTCGCCGTACTCGCTCCACATTGCGAGCATTGTTTACATGGTACGACTTGTGAGCAAGCAGATTAAGAGGCATGTTTCCGACCGTGCTATTTCACGATTTACAGACAAGTGGAATAAGACAAACTCCCGCATCCGTTTTAAATGCTCGCTTTGTTCTATAGTTGTAAATATTTAATCAAGGTTATCAATATTATTGATTAAAATGGGTCCTGCCGAATCGGGTAGGCCCGTACCCATGATACGTCCCCATACTAAAAAGGTGTTGTAGGGAGAATGAATTGAATTTGTAAACTTGACTCACTACTAACATGGGCAAAACGAGAGGTGCCAGTGAGAATTCGAAAAAGGTGAGTATCCTGGTGATTGCGGGCTTGTTGTGCTGATGCTAACAACAGGCTCAGGGCAACGCTCGCAAAGCAGAGGCTGCAGAGAAGAAGCGCGCTGAGGAGGCTGCCAGGGAGGCTGCGGAGGAGGATGCGGAATGGGACCAAGGTTCTAAAGGACGAGGAAAGAAGGAGGCTGAGGCAGCCAAAAAGGCAGAGGCAGCCCGCAAGAAAGCAGAGCGTGAGTCACTTTTGAAGGACGAGGAAGCGTCGTTGCCATCGAAGCCTGTCAAGAGCAAACAGCGCGGTGCCGACAAGGTGGCGTCCAGACGTCAAGGCAACCTGGACGACTTCCTTGGCGGCAAGGATACAGCCTTGAGCGCGTCGGGCATTGACGACGCTCTGGACGCCTTGTCGTTGACCACTGGTGGGTCCAACTCGAGTATCGACAAGCATCCGGAGCGACGATTCAAGGCTGCTATTGCTGCCTACGAGGATCGCAGGCTACCGGAGTTGAAGCTGGAGCACCCGGGATTGCGACTTAACCAGTACAAGGAGCTGATTCGAAAAGAGTTTGAAAAGAGTCCCGAAAACCCATTCAACCAGGTGACGGCTGCGTACAATGCCAGCCAGGCCGACGTTGCCAGTCTGCGCCAGGATGTGCGCGATGCAACTGAGCGCAGGCTCGCGGAGAAGCTCAGGCAGCAGTAGCGTACGAGTGGTTGGCTCGCACCTCTGTTTAAGCTTCTGTCAGCTCCAGTCGGTGTTTCTCTCCTTTCAGGTTCATGCCCAGTCTTGTTTAATACTTGTTGTGCTTCGATCAGCACGTTCACACGTGTCCGGAAGCCCCTGGCTCCCCAACACTGATGGGTGGATGCTGTTTCCCTTTTGATGTCAGCGCTGAGCACTGTTGGCAGCACTCAGCATTAAAGTTTTTGCAAAGACAATTTTGGTAGAGTCAGGGCTGGTCACAGAGCAACCGAGTCACGAATACGTCATAGAATTTATTCATTAACTTAACATGGTGATGTCTGACGAGATTTTGCGACTCCGTCGCGCCGTGGCGGCAACTGCTCGGCAGTTGAGGCGAGGACGCTCCAACAAGTGGTGGCATATAGAGACTCAATGACAGGCACTCGCTCAGCTTACAATAGATTGATAAAGTCGACTCTAGCATCTCAGATGCCGTAATGTGATATATTGACCACAAGAGAACAATTCAGTGTAAGAATATATGATATTGAAATAACGTTCGGACATTAGTAGTGCGACGACACGCTTGAACGAATCTATTTGGAGAAGAATATGTCATATAAAGTTCTCCTTTCGTCCAGATACTAAAAGTGTGACAAGCTTGAACAATTTCAACTAGTTAGGTAAATTTCATGTTTATATTGGAATTTACATTTTATATTGGAATTTACATCTCGATTATATGATGTCTATCAGCAAGAGCAATCTGGTGGGAAAAACATTGATTATATGATTTCTATGCCTCGTAGGATCAGGCTTTATCAGCCATAATAGTACAGCCGTCATTCAAGACTAAGGATACATGATCACTTCTAACATCAAGTCATAGATGTTTATCAACCCACCATCTCATTCCACAGCTGTAATTGTGCACTCAATTGTTCTACTCATTGACTATCACCAAATCGAATAAACCATGCCCACCCAAACAAATGGTCTACACACATGTCGAATAAACCATGCAGACGGACTTCGTACAGATAGAAACAAGCACGCTCATAGTAGATAGAAATGGCGTGCTAACTCTTGTCCTGAATGCTCATATCATAGTTGTGCAATAGAGCGCCGACTTTGACGACTTTGACTCGATCTAATGAGCTGCTATCGTGCCCCTGCTGCACTGTCGACAAGTCGGCTACGTTTTTTCTTGCGACTTCGTCGCACTGTAGTAACTGCTCCGCAGTTAAGTTTGGGTTTGCTGTTAATGCGCGCGCAATACCACGGGGAATCTCTCATAGCCGAGCCACGTTAGCGGGGTATCCGAGTCCAACTGCATAGCAGTTGCTATAGCGCGACGAAGTCGCAAGAGAACCATTGCAACACCGCTGTTGTCCTGTCTAATTTCCTCATTACATCATCTGCTCATGTATCTCGGGCGAAACAGCTGCTGCTCCTGGTGCTCGTCACGGCGGCTTGCAGTCTCCTTCACCAGGAGCTCGAGAATCCGGCGTGTGTACAAGTCGTCCATGTCGAGATCGTTGCAAAATTCCTCGTATGTGTACGAGGAAAGATCGCATGATGACGAACTCGACTCGGCAGTCGCAGTGGACGCTCTACGGCCGTCAGCACGAATTTCCTCGGCCGACTCGTCGCGCAGCGACTGGATAATCGCTCTCAGCGACTGTAACTTGTCCAGAAGCACGGCGTCAGGCGCCAGACGCGCTGTCGGTGCTGGTGGAGGCACTGCTGCCGGTACATTGTGATGTGGCTGCGCTTCTCTCATCAATAATACGCCCATTCGCCTATAAACGGTGCTAACTCTGTAGTATCGAGTGATGTAGTGGCACTGCACTCCTTAATGGCTCTCATCGTCCTTATATATCCTGAGGCCACTGATAAGGAATTCCAGACCGTTCATTTGCTGCCTAATTGGGTGTGGGGCTGGCAATCTGATCAGCCGTGCGCATGCACGTCGTTTAATTAAGCAGACCTGCTTGCGAAGAGGTGCAGCCATGCAGGTCGTCGACGGAGATTAGCAGAGATCAGCTAGCTGGCTAAGCTAAGCTAAGCTAACCTTAGCTCATCTCATCTCGGTGATCCTGTTCACGGCAATTGTTCTGTTTGCAACTAGTATCAATTCGAGGCACGTGCCATCAAAAACCGCTTGACTGCAGGCATGTCGTTGACAATATCGAGGCCCCACGAGCGCAGCTGCACGACTGGCCACCAGTCGGTCGAGTACAGCTTGTGCAGCTTGTCTACAACACCCAGCTTGGCGTGATTGGCGAAGTAGCTCTCTTTCCAGTACGGTTCGATTGCCAGCGGAGTACCAATGTCGAGACCCCTGCTGACAGCCGTCTCGAGGGCCGCTGCCAAACTAGCGACGTCACTCTGGCCCATATTGAGTCCCTGGCCAGCTAACGGATGCGTAGTATGCGCAGCATCACCAACAAGCGCCACTCGGTCGCCTATATAGCTGTCGGCGTGTTTCATTTTGAGTGGGAAGCTTGCTCGCGACCCCTGCAGCACATCCACCACAGGAATGGGGATGTTATTGTCTTCGTCTTCCAAAACAGTGTTCTGCAGTCTCCACTCGACCTCGTCTACAATGCCGCTGTCGAGCGTGTGGAGATAATCGAGATCCACGGGAGACAGCCGGAACCCGGCGTTCACCATAGCACAGAAATCCTCGGGACTCAAGCGCTTGAGATGGTCCGCTTTGTCGGGCGTCGTCGACCACACCAGACTGGCAAACCCGTTGGGTAATGGCAGCATAGCAATAGGTCCTGACACCAAGAAACGCTGCCACGCGACGCTGCGAAAGTCCTCCCACTCGAGCTTGAGAGTTGCAACCAGCCCTACGCGATTGTAATCCCAACCGCGCGACGCAATGCCAGCAAAAGTCCTGGCCGGCGAGTTTCCGCCATCTGCTCCTACCAGCAGCTTCGCAGCCACCTTCGCACCGCCCTCGAGCTCCACAACGGGCCATTGCAGATGGGGATCGCGCACAATGGCCTTGACTCGGCTAGACTCCATCACCACTGCGTCGGGGTCGAGCTCTGCTAGCCGTTTGAGCAGTGCCTGTTGTAGGTTCGACGTCTCAATCATGTAGGCAATGTCGGCATTCTCGCCAAGAATGGACGGATCAAACTCAATTCGCGAGCCCGAGCAGCCGTCCCAAACCTTCATCTCGTCATAGCTCTGGACTCGGTCATCAGCAATGTGGTCCCACACTCCGAGCTTGGTGAGAAACGCCACTGAGCGCGGAGTCAGGCTCACTACTCTATTCTCATACTGAGTGTCTGGCAACTGCCAGTTTCGGAGTCGTTCAAGGCTGGCTCCCTCCACAAGACCCACTTTTAGCTGCCTGGTTACTGGCGAATGCTGGAGAGCCGTCGCCAGCGTCAGACCGGCCGGACCGCCGCCAATAATCACCACATCCATGTGGCTGGTCGAGTAAAATGCACTCCTCGCCACACACCCTCTAGTGTAACAGATGTTTGTTAGGAGCCTGTTAGCTCTGAGCACCGTTCTGAACATGATGGCTAGAGCAACAGTTTTTGTGACTTGCAGATGCAACTACCTAAATCAGCTACTCATGCTACGGCTGAGCACGTCCATTATATGTCACAGATGATAAGTGTAGCAATAGAGTTCAGTTTTCTTCTCTTGCTTTTCTATTACTTGATTGTCTTCTCATCTTTGTCTTTAGTTGAGGGCGTTACCAGTCAATGCTGGCGCTAGGAGCGGTAACCGCGATGATTATATATTAGCCTGCATTTGCACCTGGACATCATTAACGTTTGCTGCAGCTGTGATACCCAAATAGGTTGTGCATCTGGATAGACGTATATGTATAACTGTTGAGAAATACTACGATTGAAATCACCTTTTCGGTCCGATCACTTTTGATCTGTATCAACCATGGATAAGTTAACATATTCTTCTAGATTAAGATATATTCGCTCTTTCCGCGACTCCGTCGCGCTGTAGCAACTGCTGCGCAGTTGGTTTGAGAAATTCTACCAACCTAATCAATCCATGAGTCAATCGACAATGTTTAGCAGTGTCGAACACACAACTGCGCAATAGCTGTTAGTGCGCGAACGAATCGCAAGACCATTTTCTGACGTGATTCACATAAATGAGCTTCTTGAATGGGCGCCTCAAGTAGAGCACCGACAGCACGGCTGAAGCATATACACACATGCCGGCTCACCTTTAATGTCTCTCACCCTTGTCACTTTCACAAATGGGAGCACTATTGTCAATTCCGCTTGCCGCGACACCGTTGGTGTCGATGGCGGGCTCGTGGATTGCGTCGTGCTGTGGAGCGGCCCTGATGTCTGCGATGTGCTCTCTGGGCGGCAAATGTGGTTCGTCGATTGCCACTCGGATAGGCTACGCCGTGCTGTTTCTGGTGAATTCCATTCTATCGTGGATCATGCTCACCGACTGGGCAGTGAAGAAACTCGAGCATCTCACGCTCGACTACATGAAGATCACCTGTATGGGCGAGGAATGCTACGGGTTCGTGGCTGTGCATCGTATCAACTTCGCCCTCGGGCTGTTCCACCTGCTGTTGGCGGCGCTGCTGGTGGGGGTGCACTCGTCGCGCAACCCGCGAGCGCCTATTCAGAACGGATATTGGCCTATCAAGATCATAGTGTGGCTGGTGCTGATTGTGCTGACGTTCCTCATCCCAGAGTCCTTTTTCGTGTTCTGGGGGAACTACGTCGCCATTATAGGGTCGTTCCTGTTCATCCTCATCGGACTGGTGCTGCTGGTGGACTTTGCACACTCGTGGGCTGAGACCTGCCTGAGCTACCTGGAGGACAGCGACTCCAACCTGTGGCGGTTTGTGCTCGTGGGCTCGACTGTAGGGATGTACGTTGGAAGTCTTGTGCTCACTATCCTCATGTACGTCTTTTTCGCGTCGTCCGGATGCTCTATGAACCAGGCCGTCATCACCATCAATCTGGTGTTCACCGTCGCAGTAACTACTCTGTCGGTCAACCCAACTGTGCAGGAGTACAATCCGCAGGCTGGGCTCGCCCAGTCAGCGATGGTGTCAATATACTGCGCCTATTTGACCATGTCGGCTGTCGCTTCGGAGCCTGACAACAGCTGTAATCCACTGATTCGGTCGCGAGGAACTCGTACTGCCAGTATAGTGCTGGGAGCTATCTTCACGTTCCTGGCGATTGCCTATACCACCACGAGGGCTGCAACGACGACGTCGCGCATGGATGGCCACACATATGAGCCACTGACCGATGTCGAGCACTCGTTAGTAACTCAGGAGCCATCGAGGTCGGCGATGCGAGCAGAGGCGTTGCGATCTGCGGTCGAAAGTGGTGCGCTTCCAGCGTCGGCACTCAATGAGAACTGGGCATTCAGCGACAGTGAGGACGACGATGAGGCTGTAGGAGGAGCCGACGACGAGAAGAGCACTACCAAGTACAACTACGTGCTGTTTCACTTGATCTTTGTTCTCGCAACTCAGTGGACAGCAACGCTACTGACAATGAACGTCGAGAAGGACAGTATGGGCGACTTTGCACCAGTGGGACGCACGTACTTCTCGACATGGGTCAAGATTGTCAGCGCGTGGATCTGTTTTGCGCTCTATGCATGGACTCTGGTGGCGCCAGTCATTTTTCCAGACAGATTTTAGTTGGTATTTATTAAAGCATGTAGTTGCAGTGTATAGGTTGGATGCTGTGTTGTTGGATGTAATGTTGGTGCTGTAGTTGTACTGTGAAGATGCTCGCTGTATTGTTGGATGTACTATTGGTGCTGTAATTTCATTGTGAAGAGATGAGCACTTCATAATCCAGTGGCTAAGATTTTCGTACGTCATCTTCCAGACAGACCTTGTGTGGTACATAGTAGGTTAGTTAATATTTATAAATAACAATTGTAGCATTTAGCTGTGCTATAATAGTCTGGATGCTTTTTTATCGGACCTAATATTGACGCTGTAAGGCTAGCGTACTTTGAATGTATGTTTTTTTCTACTCACTGTCGTCTTCACATACAGGTGAAGTGTGGTACATTAGTTAAACGATTGATTAGTTTGTTATTTATAGTGATGTTCTGATTATTTAAGCGTGTAGCAGTGTAATAATAGCTGTGGTGCTTTATTGTTAGCTCTAATACTGATGATGTAGTTGTACTGCATGGAGATGAGCTACCGATAGATGAGCTGCATGATACTTGCCTGTCATCTTCCCAGGCAGCCTAATACGGTATTTCTTCAAACATGTAACGTGCTAAAATCATATAAGTTAGATGCCTTTGTCGACTCTAATACTGATGCCTCAGAAGTGTGCCGTGAAATTGACATAAAAAATTACCACAAAACTGTTAATATGACAAGTTAAAAATATTGAGTGTGTGAAGTATCTAGGCAAAGTTGTGTCGAGATATTATAGTCACACTTCCAGTGTCCTCGCCCCAACTGCGCAGCAGTTGCTATAGCGCGACGGAGTCGCAAGATACACAGAACACTATACATTTGTGACAGTGTTCCGCCAATCTATGCTCCCTGAGTCAGATTGAAAGGATAATCTAGAACGTTAGTCGCAATGCAGTAATGGACTGCATGGCTCGAGTCGGCTGCATGATGATGTTGTGTAGCTGCAGTCTGCGACTAGATAGATGTAAACATTACGGTGCACATCCATTGCTCACCGTGGAGCTGTTACAATCAGATCCGACCACTTTGACAAACTCTAAATGAAGTCCAAATTGCCCAACACAAGTGCAGTGTCAAGGAGTTTTTGTTTTGTCAAACCCATCTCATTTTCGAGGCCCGTAGACATCGAGGTCAGCCGCTCAGCATCGTCTGAAAAATCATGCGGCGGTGAAAATTTCGTCTCTTCATCACCATGGCCGACTCCATATTGCACCTGGCCAGACAGGCTACGACAGTGCCCGGCGCGCCAACTATCTCGTCGCCATCCAATGTCGTCGTGCACGCGCAGGCGCTGTTCCAGATTTTGGATCACGCGCTGCGACGGGGTCCTGGCCAGCAGCGGGTCATCGGTACGCTGCTGGGAGTTCGCTCCGAAGACGGGCTCGAGGTCGAGATCCGCAACGCCTACGGGGTTCCTCATGACGAAACTGAGGACCAGGTCATCATGAACATGGATCACAACCGCACTATGTACCACCTGCACCGCAGGGCCCACCCCAAGGATGTGATTCTGGGGTGGTACGCAACGTCCAGCGAGCTCAACAACCTGAGTGGGCTTGTCCAGGACTTCTATTCCCAACAGGCGTCGGGAACCTACCCATATCCTGCCGTGCACCTGACGGTCGAGGCCACGTCGTCCACCACCAACATCGACGTGCGCACCTACATCTCGTCGCCAGTGGGCGTTGTGTCCGAGAAGGGCAGCAGTGCTGGCAACTGCATCTTCGTGCCGGTGCCGAATGAAGTGCGGTACTCGGAGGTCGAGCGCAGTGCATTGAACATCATATCTGAAGCCAAGGACTCGGACACGCGGTCCGTCAACCTCATCAGCGACTTGCGTGCGCTCGAGGAGTCCATTTTAGAAGTCCTCGATATGCTGCAGCGAGTCGGCGGCTACGTCAATGGAGTCATCGAGGGGTCCACTCCTGCCAGCGTCGCGGTCGGCAAGTATCTGCTCAAGAGCCTGTCGCTGGTGCCATCGCTTGAGCCAGACACCCTCGAGAAGCTGTTTAACTCACACCTCCAGGACGTGCTCATGATTGTATACCTCGCCAACACTGTAAAGACGCAGCTCCAGCTGTCTAGCCGGCTGACTCCTCTTGTGTAGCATAGAAAAACGATAATTGCTAACGAACCCGAAAATTCAGCATAGTTGACTGTAGCGACCGTACAGAAAGTGGTCTACTGCTTTTAGCAACTCTATCAGCATTGCGAGAAAATCCACTTGTGATATAATAATACACATCAAAATGACATAGCTGGCAGTTGATTTAAGACACGTTAAAATAGAGTAACGCTGAACCGCGACAGAGCAGTATAAGCTAATTGGAAGACATGTATCTTGCGACTCCGTCGCGCTGGAGCAACTGCTGCGCAGTTGAAGTGCGGTTCTTTCAGGATATTTTGTATTCGATGATTTGCTACTGTAAAGCACTGAAATGCAGATGAGTCTACTAAATGAATAATAGACTGTACATGGCTAGCTCTGCACGCATATTTTGATGAAATGCAGCAATATCTTAACTGACAGTTGATTTAATATACATTATGAATGATGTATGACACTGAAAATTTGCGCCAGATTCAAATCACTAACAGTGGGATGCTAAATTATTTATCTCGTTTATTCCATTAGCAATCTCTTCGCCATAGCGCGACGGAGTGGTAGAGCCTTCGTGTAGTACTCGCTGAACGGGTTTAACACACATTGAAAATCATATATTCAATCGTGCATACAGAGTCTACAGGCTGATTTTCAACTGCATGTGAATCTACAATAAATACCTATATGCCACCAAACAACGGGCTCAGTGCCCCAACTTCAACGAGCTCGTCAATCAGATCCGTCGAATTGAGCGCATTGGGGCTCGCCTTGTGGGCGTCCTCATTGATGCTCTTGCGCCGTCGCAACCGCTTCTTCATCCGGCGCTTCACGGACCGCACTGGCGTCATGACTGCCTCGCGGGACCCGCCCCGACGTCCATCTCGTCGACTCAAAGACATTCGGCGGGCCGGCTGAGAATATACCGGCTGCAGACCCTTGTTCCTGAACGCCGACATGGGAACGTCGCTGTTGAACCTGTTGGTCCACACCGGAGTGCCACCCACGTCATTATTAGCAGTGCCGTCCTCTTCATCAAGTTCGTCTGTATAAATAAGTTCATCCAATGCAAGCTCGCTCAATTCACTATCGCTCTTGAACCCGTTCTGGGACCTGCCCCGTTTGTGAGACCGGTTCGCAACCGTCTCGACAAACACATCGTCGTCAACCTCGTCGCTCGCCGATAGCCTGCCATTGGCAGACGCTTCCACAATTACTGGATACAGTGTGCGAGTGGTGAGACCGTCAATGATGCCGAACGGACGCTCGGTGGTGAGGTCCCACGTTCCCAGAATAGGCGGTCTTGATGCCCTCGTCGACGACGACAATATCTCGGTAGCACGAGTACCCACCTTCTTGCGATGGCTTGGAGGCGGAATAGTCAAGTCGTCGTCTGTCTCGTCGCTCGAATTGTGTGCATCCGAGTCCACATCATAGCTGAACTGAGCAGATTCGGCCTCGTCGTCGGACGTGAAAAAATACGACCACAGATAGGAGTCGTCGTCGTCCGTTTCAGACTCGACGGCAACATTAGAGGAAATCAGGATATGCGAGGGAGTGCCTCGAGGCTCGAAAAAGTCGTCGTTGAACGACATCTCAGACTCGTCCGACTCGTCATACTCGTCGTCGTGGCGGTCTGCCGCCCGCTGAAGGTCCACTGCCAGCGATTCCGCTACAGACGGAGACGGCGACGATCCAGTTGACAACGAGTCCGAGCCCGCCATCAAGTCTTTGACAATCGCCTCCTCCTCCTGCTCTTCCATGTCGTTTTCGCTGCTACCGTCAAGCTCGGCAGAACTATCGTCCTGCTCCAGCAGGGCCACCAGCGAGTCGTCTTCGAAATCATCATCGTCGTCCTCATCGTCGTCCTCAACAGCCTCATCAAGCTCGTTTTCAGAAATGCCTGTAGACCGTGGGAACGTAGACTGCTCGTCAAACGCGTGGTCGACGATAGATTGTCTGCGCGTACGACTCGAACTGGGCTCTTTCCGACTTGAGTCGGTTCTCGCCAGTAACTTGCCAGAACTGCTCGAACGACTTTTAGACAGATCTAGACGCTTGGGAACTGGCAGTGGAGTCGATTGTCTGGAGCTCTCTTTACGGCGCTTTGTCACCAACGGAGTATTGTCAATATCCTCCGAGTCTGATAATTCGCTATCTTCATCTTCTTCGTCTTCTTCATCCTCATCTTCAAGTTCACCCTCGTCTGACGTATTCACATCTCTGAGCGACGGAACGATGAGCTCCGGTGTCGATGCCACAGTGCCATCGCTTTTATATCCGTCAGTATCTCCCGTATCATCATCATCATCATCATCATCATCATCGTCCTCGTCATCGTCGTTGTCCTCATCTCTTCGCATAACACTGCTATCGCTATCTCCTACTGAAGATAAAGCAGATGACTCAGAATCACTGACAACTGCAGATACTTTGGAAAATCCATAGTTTGCCAGGTTCTTGCCTGCCACAATGGGGGCAGCGCTAGGGGTATATCTGCTAACTGACTTGCCTTTTGCCATGTTTCCTGTCCTAACAAGTTCTCTTTAAACGCCTCAACTGTCTCTATTCTACTGCTTTTGTTTTTTTGTTTTAAAACCACCGTTTCTAGACCGCTTTTCGGCCGTCAATGGAGTTTTTCTCTGTCGTTGGTTGGTGCAACCTCTAGGTCATACAACAACAGCGCCAGTGGAAGCCTTTTCAGACTTAAGCAGTAGCAGCCATCTTACCACCAGATACAATGACAACCAAATAGAAAAATAACCAATGAATATAAATAAGTTTTGTGGGTCGAAACCGAAATACGTTAATGTCCAATAAAGATCAAGCGGTTGAGCGCAAAAAGTACAGGTGAAAAATCCACTGCGAAAAAAAATATATTTCGAGCCTCACTAAACATCGGCGGCCATTGGGGGTCCGGGACATTTCCGAACGAAAACCCGCCAAATCAACGGACATTTTTTACACTGGGAAACTGCCACTCGCTTGTCTATAGTGTCACACGTTTGCTCTGAAAATTGCGGGCTGGTTGTTCTTGCCAGTTTACCAAACTTTCACAGCTCCAGCCAGCCAGGGCTAGGGGTATTGCGATATCTTATCGTGATCGAGGGCTGCACTTCTAAAGCCGTACAGGTATTAAGGGGGTGGGGACAGGATCCTAGCGCACGATTCTGTCGAATCTAGTCTACAAGTGTGCTTGAGAAAGAAAATTGCTAACTGAAATATGCATACATAGAGCGGCAGTCTTACAAGTTTTTAGAGACGCGTGTTACGTATGCAAATAGATAATCTGCCGAAATCTCTGTCACGACGGATCTACAGGGCTAGTGATTAATTAGGAAGAACATTTTAACCAGGCCTTGTAGGTTGTTCTTACATGTCGATTCAGACACTTATAGTAGGGTACTGGTATGACATCCCCGTCGTCTGGATCGAGGGGTGTTTAGGAATAGCAGCGCGGCTTCGGAAAAATATGCACCGCACCATTTAGAGTTGCATAGACACAGACAATATATCCGGGTTTTGAGCTAATATGGGGTGACTTTCAGCTCCCTACTCAGCCCCCTATTTCAGCGAACTTGTATGGTGACAAGTACCGACTAATAGCCTCCAAAGTTCAATCAGTACTCGTCGGCGCTCTTGCTCTTTTGCAACTAATGCACAGCGCCAGTTTTGACAGCGATCTAAAAAAAAACTACCACAAGTCCGACGCTAGATGATAAAGATCGATGGGAATTCGTAATAACTAACTTAACAGTACAGAAAAATAAACCGAGCTATGCTATTCATCATCGGTAATTAGATGCTTCACAAAAAAGGTGGAGAAGCATAAGCGTATATATGTCGGATTAATTTTCGGGAGAGGTCAGCTGCTTCTTCTGGCTTCACTGCATATACTGCTGCAACATCGAATGATTTTATCCGGAATATCCACACTGTTTTCAACTCGATGTTTGCTGATCAATATATATTAAAAATTAAACACGCTAGTACTATATTTTATTATTGTTGTAGTATTGAAAGGCATTTTTTGCAACGTAGCAACATTTCTGTTGACGTTTCGAGATCAAACACGGTGTTGTTATTTGGACCACCCGTACCGCGAAATTCCAGATGGGTAGTGGAAACGTCTGTATATAAACGTCATGGCCCCTTCGGATGCATTTAGATACTTGACAGCTAAAAAAAATATGGTGTATGTGATTACTGTTCAGATCCATACTAACTGCTAGGAAAGAATACGTGTTGGTTACTGGAGGTACCGGATACATTGGATCTCATACTGTAGTGTCGCTGCTGGAGGCAGGTCGAAATGTAGTGGTGCTAGATAATTTGTCCAACTCGTCAGTCGAGGCTCTGAACCGAATCAAGACGATCACTGGTGTGCAGGTTCCCTTTTTCCAAGTGGACCTGCGAGACGCAGATGGGCTTCGCAAAGTGTTCACAGAGTACCCGACAATTACGTCTGTGCTACACTTTGCTGGTCTTAAGGCAGTGGGAGAGTCCACCAAGATCCCATTGGCCTACTACGACCAGAACGTCGCAGGCACTATCAACCTGCTGAAGGTGCTCGAAGAGTTCAGGATCTCGACCTTTGTGTTTTCGTCCTCGGCTACGGTTTACGGCGACGCTACACGATTCGAAAACATGATCCCCATCCCTGAGGAGTGTCCCACTGGCCCTGAAAGCCCCTATGGCAAGACCAAGATCTTCATCGAGGATATTCTGCGTGACCACACTAAGGCCAATCCTCAATGGCATACGGCGCTGCTGCGGTACTTCAATCCCATGGGTGCGCATCCGTCGGGCCTTCTTGGTGAGGATCCTCTGGGAATCCCTAACAATCTTCTCCCCTACTTGGCCCAGGTCGCCATTGGTCGACGCGAAAAGCTTCAGGTTTTTGGCAATGACTATGCTTCGCGAGATGGCACGCCAATTCGTGATTACGTGCACGTTGTAGATCTTGCAAAGGGACATATTGCTGCCCTTGAGAAGCTCGAGGCGGTCAAAGCTGAGCGTGAGTCCGCTGCGGAGAAGCCTACTACGGGATTCTCGCGCGAGTGGAATCTGGGAACCGGGCGTGGAACCACCGTTTTTGAAGTCATCAAGGCGTTTTCAGATGCCGTTGGACGCCAACTGCCTTACGAAGTAGTAGCACGACGAGATGGCGACGTACTAAACCTGACTGCCAAGCCGACTCGAGCAAACACCGAGCTCAAATGGCACGCCGAGCTGTCAATGGCGCAGGCCTGTGAAGATTTATGGCGCTGGACTAGCCAGAACCCCTATGGTTATCAGCAGCCTCCCAAATAATTCTATATAATGTAATATTGCCTTACTTAAGTTTAACTTGATTCATCACTCTTTACGATCTGTGAAGCTGCCGCACTGAGCTCGATGCTGCATATGCACATCAACACTGTGCTACCTAACTTCGAGATCAGACAGAGTTGAGGAGGGCAACAAGATATCATAAAATTTTTATAATAAGAGCCAAAAACTAAAAGAAAAAAAATCTAGTCAGAAAAGTGATTTTGGGTCTGACATGGGTGAATCGCCTCCAGCTCACGCAGTGCTAAGAAATGCAGTTCAGTGGTAATCAAGGATGAGTGGCAAAATGTCAACAGACGAAATGCTGGACACCATCATGTCCAAGTGCCCCGATACCACTCGGGAAGTTGCACTTGATCTTCTGGTATCTTGTAATGCCAGTTTGCCAGCTGTTTTTGAACTGCTGGGAGTGAAAGAAGAGTCCGCACGTGCCAGCCAACGTCAATCTACATTGCATAGATTTGTGCACAATCGAAGTTTGAGCGCTCAGCAGCCAGATCTCAGGCGCCCCAAATTGGAGGGGAAAGTTCTACATATTTACAATCCTCAAACAGTTGAGCAATTGGTGCCTTGTACGTTGCGCTACAACATTCTCCCTAAGCAGATGGCAGATGAGCTGCTTGAGTATTTGAACGCCGAATCTGAAACGTGGATAGCAAGACAGTTTTATCTTTTTGATCGCATGGTCCAGTCTCCTCATTCATCCTGCCTTTATACGAACAACAGCCACCTCCTTGAGGCGAAGAATTCAACCTATAATGGTGATACTGTTTATCAGCATCGAAGTTACAACCATCTATTAGAAGAGGCCGGTCAAATCGTGCAGCGTGTTGTCAATGCGGAAATTAAGAGCCGAGGATTCAAGAAATTGCAGCACAAAGGAGACTGGACGAGTGATGTGGTAGTATGCAATTGCTATGATGGTCGCACTCAGAACGTTGCATTTCATTCAGATCAATTGACGCATATAGGTCCTCATGCTGTCATAGCTGCAATAACACTTGGAGTGACCAGGGAGTTTCGGCTAGCAAGAAGACGAGCCACAAAGTCGCCAAAGGGCCATAAAGATGAAGTCATCGCATTACACCCTCCTCACAATAGCCTCATAATAATGCATGCCGGCTGCCAAGAGGAGTATAGGCATGCTATAATGGCGTCGACAAAACCAATTACACCTCATCCTATCTCAGGTCAGAAGAGAATCAGTCTGACGTACCGCATGTACCTGCCGGAATACGCAACCGAGAAACTGCCGAAATGCAAATGCGGTGAGCCTATGCTTTTGCGAACATCGACTTCTAATGATGGATCTCAGGATTCCGACTACAAGTATATCTGGCAGTGCGGAGTTGGCTACAAATCAAATAAGTCGTGTGGCCTTGTTTCGTATCCAGCTTGGCAGCCGAATTAATAGACACAAAAAATACTGCATTAAGAATTCATACATATATTTATCTACATCATTATCCTATCATCTGGCGTGTATTCACCTGATATTAATGGGCAAATGTCAAATACTGCTTGCACGTCTTTAGTATTTATACTAGAGTTTTTATTTTAAGCGCCGGTGCGTTATCAGGACTCATTGAGTAATCCCTTACCCTTACTCGGATCCGAAAACCAAGGCTCATCACGATTACTGCTGAAAAAATCTAAAATCGTGTGGCTCAAAAGCGCTTATCAGTATATGACTGTGACTGATACTTTTGGCACTACTTGTACAACACAACAAAAAAAATTCGTTTTTTGTATATTATTCCATCCCCGACCTCGTGATGGATTACGAGTCCTATAAAAAAAGGGAAAAACAATATGTGGAGCCGAGCCAAGCACAAGATGTTGTTGACGTCTCGAGTCGCCCTATTGCCGATAGATTATTCGTCATTAGTCAAAAGCTTGAATCATTAGGCGTCGAGCTGAGGGGTATCCATAGAGTCTTACCGGATGAGCGTCGTCCTGGGAATGCCCGTGATATTGTTCAGATGTATTTGCTGTGGATGAGTGGGTGTGGTGGACTATCATCATTCTCAGGATACCTTTTAGGTCCACTGCTGTTTGGTCTCAGTTTCAGAGACAGTATGAGTTCTGCTATCGCTGGAACCGTCGCTGGGTCCTGTATCGCTGGATATGGATCAACTATGGGACCGAGGTCGGGACTGAGGCAAATGGTGGGCGTCAGATTCCAGTTTGGTTGGTGGCCTGCAAAATTTATTGCTCTGTTAAATATTGTCACGTTGCTTGGCTGGTCGGTGGTCAACTGTGTATTTGGAGGCCAGATTCTCGCTGCTATTTCTAATAGTCGGGTACCGTTAGAAGTTGGAATCACCATCATAACTGTTCTAGCGTTTTCTGTAGCTATTGTGGGAATTAGGTACATACAACTTGCCGAAGGTTTTGCGGCAATACCAGTTATCACCACCTTCCTTCTTCTATATATTGCATCTGGACGGCACTTTGACGTGAATTCGCCTTCCAGCGGAGATACTGCGACTATTGTTGCAAACTGGTTTAGTAATTTCTCATCAGTTCTTGGCGTTACTGGAACATGGATTGCAATTACCTCGGATTACTATGTCGAGTTTCCAGAGACCACGCCGAAGATGAAAGTTTTCCTCATAACTACGACAGCGATTTTCTTCCCTACCATGTTTGTGGGACTGCTAGCCACTGGAATTGCTAGCGGTGCATTTAGTAACGCTTCATGGATGGATGCATGGAACGATTTGGGTAACGGAGGCATTCTGAATGCTGCATTTTCCGATTGGCACGGTGGAGGAAAGTTCCTTTTGGTTGTATTATACGTGTCATTAGTGACAAATAACATTCTGAACAGCTACTCACTTGCACTATCTATGCAAGTGTGGGGTCGGTTGGTTACTAAAATTCCTCGCTATGTGCTCTGTTTCGTCAGCGCCATGGTGTTCTTCGTCCTAGCTATGGCTGGACGCAACAAGCTGTCGAATATTCTGTCAACGTTTCTGCCAATGATATCATACTGGTGTGTTATTTACGTTGCGATTCTTTTGGAAGAAAACCTAATGTTCAGAAGACACAAGTTGCCGGGACAGAACGATTCGTATGACTGGACAATGTGGAATGACAAAGAAAAGCTGCCTAATTGTTTTGCAGCGTGTTTAGCATTTCTTATAGGCTGCTCTGGTGCGATACTCGGCATGTGCCAGGGATATTATGTGGGGCCTATTGCCCGAAAGTTAGGCGATGCTGGGGGAGATATTGGTTTATTTATCGCTTTCGGGTTTACTTCTGTATCATACCCAATTCTGAGATATCTAGAGCTGCATTATCTTTAATTTTTTGTTTCTCATTTTGATGACTTAGCTTTTAATTAGATTACGATTGCATTTACAATAGATTTTATATGCACTTCTATTCACAATTCTATATATACAAAGCTTAGTGGATAGCAAACATGCTAGTCCCTTTAGGAAGGAAGAAAGTATCAACCCTGCGCTTTTCATAATTCCAGCTCTTTATGATCTTGCCTTCACCAGCCTTCTCGCGTGCCATCATCTGGGACAGGCTGTCTTTATTCTCGACAAGCTCAGGAGCTTGAGCGCGCAAGAATCGCCGACCAAACTTTGTTTTCTCCGACAAGTTAAAACATGGCCTGGCCAGAATCTCGGTAATTTCAGCTCTAACTTCATTCAGATGACGATTATCCTCAAGTGCTTGTAGTCGTGAAAGCGCTTCGCTTTTCATCAACTGAATCTCCTCTTCGCTCACGGCCTTGATGAGCTGCCGACTATCATCAAATGACACAGCTTTGTCGACTTTAGTGGCTAATGTGACATAGGCAGCAATCTCCCTTTCAGCTTCTTCTTTTGTAATTCTACCAGTTTCAGCAGCAAGCCTTGTATCTTGTATAAAGGCAGTATCAGTGAAAGACCGCGCTTCACTATGAGAGCGTCCGCCTGCCAAAAAATTGCTAATTACAACTAGTCTGGCAGAGCATCTTTCCAGTTCTTCAGCATTCAAGTCATCCAATAGTCCACTTAAAGCACTGGCATAACCCTCGGCTCGTTTTGCACGAGCTGCTTCCCGTCTCTCGACCTCTTCAAGGACCTTGGGCAGAGCCTGCATCTGCTTTCTTGGAAGCCATGCAAACTCTTGTTCTACAATCTTTGGACTCGTAATCGGTACGTAGCCAAGCCTGCGTCGGCGAGGCTCGAAATGAGGTGTAGGCAGCGTATCTTTAGGTCCCAATGCAACTCCAATCAACCGACGTTTAGGATGAAACGGGTCATAGTAGTAGCGTACGTAACCAGGCTCTTTTGCCCATATGGTGTGGTCTTTTCCGATTCCACAATTTTCTCCCGGATAAAATTTAGTTCCCCTTTGGCGGTAAATAATTTCACCGGCTTTCACAGGCTGACCTTCATTTCTTTTCAATCCAAGACGCCTGCCGGCAGAATCTTTCATGCTAGTCCTCGATCCGGCAGCTCTCTTTGTAGCAGTACGAACAAAGACGAGTGTTGCCGGCTGGACAATTCTAGGAAACACATGTCCACATGATAGACCACTAATAGCGGTTCTGCCCACCGAAGTGAGCAGATTCCGAATACTAGACATTTAGCGTGTCTACTTGTAAAAGATTCAAACCTATGTCGCGAAGACGAAACTTTGAGCTAAGGAGGGTAACTCGTCAGAACTCAACTGATATTTGAAGTGAAATTTCACCCACAGAAACATTTTTAATGTTAAAATACACGATGGCTTTAACTAGCAATACTAGAAATCATCACTTTCTCCGATTTGAGTCTGTTAATTTTGATACTAACAAGATTATATTGGATAACGAAGGCGTCATCGTTATAATGATGTACGGTCGAAAATGTCTAAAAAGGGTATCTGAAAACTATTCCTCATGTGAGGGAGCAGCGGCTTATATAGGAAAATATGGTCCTGTGGCCTAAAGGTAAGGCGCTGCTCTCCGGAGGCAGCGATTGCGGGTTCGAGTCCCGCCGGGATCTATAACTTTTTTTGATGAAAACTTCGCTCGCTTACTTTTTTTAACTACTTATTAAAGCTGCTTTATTGTACATATTAGATACTAACTAGGAACTGCCATGACATAAATCAACTATAATCCTCATCAGATGACTCAAGATATTGTGCGTAATCTTCGGCAGATGCAAATGTGGGCAAGTCTTTGAGCTTCTGTTTCTTGGACTTATTGTCACTTTCAGAACCATTTCTTCTTTTCAGACTTGTCTGCTCGACTTCGTTATCGCTGCTGATCATACCCTCGGAATCATCAAAGTCTGCTAAATCAAGGGGTTCCTCTCCATCGTCATCATCACTACTTGCTTCTACTTCTCTATCCTCGAATCCTTCAAAAGCTTCCTCTTCTTCCGTTTCATTCTCTTTCTCCGAAAGACCATCTGAATCAACATCAAGACTATCCTCATCCAAATCAATGTCATCAGTATCGTCATCAAATTCTGCATCTGATAGGTCGATATCAGACATATCACTGTCGACTTCGTCATCTCCTTCGACTTCTGGTCGACTCTTCACAAGAGCGTCCCAGATCTCATCCTCAGCATCGCTGAGATCACCCTCAGTTGCTTTGGGTTTCTTAGAAGGCTTGTCCCTTCTGTTCGCGAAATACTGATGAAAGAACCGTTCACTGGGGTCTACTGCCTCTAGTGCGATATTTTTCCAATCCGATGTATTGACCGGTCCATACTTCTGTGAACCAGCTTTGAATATGAAATCTCCAACGTCTGAACCAGCTAGTGGCTGCATAATGCTTCCTCCCTTTGAGCTCGTCTTTTGTCGAGGGTTTCGGTACACAAACCTATCCAGAAAATGAGCCAAGGAATAGAGATCCAAATCAGGTCTTGCCAGATTGGCATCTTTTTGGAAAATACCGTCAGCATACACAGTAATGGTAGGGTGAAAGTGATTCTCAAGTAGCAGCAACTCCCACAATTTGGCGTTTTCACTATTAGCAAAATTCGGATCTCTGGCTCGGCCATCATATGGCTTCTCACTGTCATTAACAGGTGACTCCGTCATTAATTCTTGAAGATTCGAACTGATTCCAATTTCTCGGAGGAGATACACAACAGCAGTTACCACTCCAACATTAAGCCAATGTAGAGCCAGCTGTACGATTCTCTTTGAAAAGGCCTGTACTCTATGATGTTTTGTATCTTCCCTCAAAGATTTGAACAACAGATTCAAATAGAGTCTCAACTTTGAAGACGACGCCAATCTCGGGTCAAGTAAACTTTCGTATAATGTTCGATAATACCTATCTGAGAGAGTATCTTCCGACTTAGATACCTGGTACAACAGCATCAAGGCCTGCACACTAGTATTGAAATTGGCCGAGTGAGTTACGCGATATAACGTATCGAGATGTTTGGCAAATGCTTCCTTCGGAAGCTTTGAAAACGGGTATGCTCTATTCAATCCCGTAAGTATAGCAGATGTGAGCTTTGCGCTCTCTTCTTCTTTGACTGTCTCAGAAGATTTTGCGGTCTGCTTCTCACCTCCATGCTTGCCCTTATTCCCTTTATTTTTCCATCGAGGCTTTTTGACCTTGTTCTGATCCTCTGAAGGTCCCTGCTTCTGTCTATCCCACTCAGACAGCAATCTCTCGAACAGCTGTAAATAAACATTAATAAGATTATTAGCCACTTCGTAATCAGCTTGTGACAATATAGTCTGATTCAGTGTTAGCACTGAATAATAGCGAGCATGGTAGTCAGCACCACTTCGAAAAAGGAGCTCCGATACTGCGTTTATAATGACCGACTTCATAACTGGATGAGCATGCTCGAGCTGCAGAATGAGGTAAGAAACGCGCGAAGCAACTTTTCTATCAGAGTCTCCCAACTTGTTGACACCAAGCCTCAACAGGTTCACTTCCTGCTCAGGCTTCGATTTCAGTAGATCCATTATATGCAAAACAGTGTTTGACCGAATATATACAACAGGGTCATGACTCAATGTCTCCAAAATCTGCAGCAAAGAGAAAACGTATTGCTTCAGCCAATCCTCAAATGCCCAGAGAATTAACTGCTCAGGCGGACTGATTGCCGACACAGGCTGATTCTTGAACCATCGGAGTTTTCTGTCAGGCAGCACTCCGCCAACAAACATATCCTTGAGTGCTGCGACTGCCTGGACTGCACTTCCTTTTGACTTTTTGCGACACAGTCCAAGCATTGTATCGAGATACTTAATTGAATGAAGAGGCGACTCCTGAATCAGCAGTGTCAATGCACTTATTTTATCTGAAAGAGTACCAGCGCTCAAAAGCTGCGTCAAGAATTGCTTCTGAGACGTCGACTTGATATTGTCATGTACGTATGCTTCATTCTCTTTCTGTAGTAGTTCTTTTGCTTTGGCAAAAATCTTGTCCTTTTGGAAGTCGTTGATAGGTTCTGACACCGCAGGGTTCTCCAGCTCGAAGTTATACCAGTCAGAACGCGACTCAAGAAGCTGTTTCTCATGAATAAACCTGAGTAATGCATCATTGAATGGTATATCTGCTGTGCCTTTAAGACTGCTAGTACGGTTTTTTTTTGCATCTTTGCCAAATTGCAGGTCTTCAAACGTTTTCTTCCTTCGATCTTCCCTAGTTTTGCCCACCATTCGGTCATCTCTCGTCGAGCTAACATCCACTAGGTTATGTGGATCCTTTGATCTTTTTGCATCGGATCGTACATCGGCTTTCTTAGTCTTCTTCTCTTTCATGGAATCAGTCTGTTCGGAGTCCTTCTTATCCTTCTTCTCTCTCATGGGATCAGTTTTTACGGAGTCCTTTTTATCCTTCTTATCTTTCTTTGAATCAGTTTGGACAGATTCCTCCTTGCTTTTCTTTTCCTTCTTTTCTTTCTTTTCGGAGTTTTTTGACCTTTTACCGTTTTCCAATGCCTTAGAGTCGGTAACAGTTTTTGAGTTGATTGGGGCCGCTTCTGGCAATCCCAGTTCCGCCATAAAAGCAGTTATATCGCTCTGAAGTTTAGCATCAACAGGAGCCCCTCCTCCATGGATTTCAAACTCTTCACCTGCATCGTCCAGACCTCCAATAAGCTCCAGGTCTTCCTTTGAGCCTCCTAATGCTTCAATACCCATGTCTAGGTCGTCGTGAACCCTCGAAGAAGACGACTCATTCTTCGGTGGTTTGACTTTGCCTCCACCCTTGGACTTGGACATATGCTGCTTTACCTTGTTGGCAAGCTTGTCCAAAGAGATATTCGGCACCTCCAACTCGGACATAGTTCAGGAAGGTAAAAAAGCTTTTCCAGTACAAGTCTGAATCCACGATATTGAGAACTTGCATATATTTTTTCCAGGCTTAGGGTACGATCCAAATGCGACGCCACGCACAATGAACTAAAATCTGTGAAATCACCCCTGATTAATCTAATCATTGACATGGCCACGAGTGGTGAAACATATATAAAAGGAACGATATTTTATATTACACATATATACCTTTTCATCGTCAACTCATTACACGTAAACAGTATTAGTCAGCATTCTCATCCAATGCCAAGCTGATGCCATCGACTAAGTTGTCGAGGTCCTCCATTTTGATTTCGCACGACAACAGCCTCCTATATTCATTGATCTTGTCGCCGACACCAGCACCAGCGCAGAGACCTACTATTTCTTCCACGAGCTTTTTGCGACCGTCCTGAAGGCTCACGAGCTGATTTGCGAGTGCAGATACATCTTCAACAGAGAACTTGGCTGCTTCTCCTGTAGCAGCCTCCCTCTGCTGAGCAGCAACCACCTGCTGCTGCAGCTCCTCACTTGCTTTGTCTTCCTCCACTTGGACAAGCATGGCCAAGTCCCTCGCCTGTGTTCTTTCAACGAGCTTGCGCAGCTGCAGTGTTCTTGTGTTGACCACCTCCTGGGCCTGCTGAAGCTTTGCCGATATTTCCTGCTCATCTCCAAGCTCGGCCTGCAATTGATTGATTGCATTCTCAGTACTCGAGATGTCCTTTTTTATGTTGTCAAGTAGCAGCCTGATCTGTGCAACATCGTTATCCCGCTCCTTGCACTCCAGGTCGTAAGCCACCGCCAGTTCTTCTAGCGAATCGACCATAAATCTCCCAACCTTTTGCGTGGCCTTAATGGCTACTTCCGACGAATGTGGCTTGCTCAACAGCGTGTATCCATTGACTCTGGACTCACTGCTCATAGGCGCCTCCTGGTAGCGTCTCACAGCAGAGCCTCCCGACGTAGGCGTCAGGTTCAGGTATCGGTGGGCAGATGTAGAAGTCGCGTTCACCGCACCATTTGGCAGTGCACTGTTGGTGGCATCATACAAGTCAGTCGGCTGCGCCGGCGATGAGCTGGACTGCAGTCCGGGGAGATTGGCAAATCCATCACCTCCACCACCGTTGCGAACCAGCTGCTGTCTCTGAGCCTCGATCTCAGTAATGTACTCCTGGGCGGTTCGGCCGTCGTTGTTGACGAGATCAGGCCTTGCCCCGTATCGCAGCAGCACAATGACTACCTTGCGGGCGCCAGTCCTCGCTGCTATGTGTAGTGCTGTGTCGCCATTGATGTCAGGCTTGTTGATGAAGTCAGCAACCACGTCTGGTTGGTGGACCCCAGACAGCTTTGCCAGAAGCGTCTCAGCATAATGTCGGGTTGCCGACAATTTTGACCGGCTGTTAGTGTTGGTGGCTATATGATGGAATACTGTCTGCTTCATATTGTCCTCGTAAAAGATGATGTCCCGCAAGATCTCAACCATGCGCGGAAATGCCATGCGCTCATAGTTATTTGAGAACATCACACACCGCATCAGGGCAGTTTGGCCCTTGACATTGCGCTGCGTAATGCTGGCACCCGCTTTTAGCAGTACATTAATGATTTTGATGTCACCCATACAGCACGCCCAATGGAACGACGTGTTGCCCTCAACGTCAATGACCTGGTCGATGTCGAAGTCAGGCGGAGGGCTCAGTAAGAACCCAGGAACAGGCGCATTCTCGGTACCTACGTAGTGCAGCAAGGCATCGCGATACCGCTTCGAGTTGGCGTCGTTTGCCATTCCGTGGCCATCGAAACTGTGATGACCGTTGTTGTTGTTGCCATTGCCCCCGCCTACACCACCACCGATATTCGGGGTGCCGTTGAGACTGTGGCGACCACTGAACGTGTCGAGAATGCCAGGAGACTGTCCTCCTAGAAGAGGAGTCCTACCAGCCTTTTGCAAGTACAAGTTCTGGCGATGCAAGCTGTGACGGTCGTCTGCCGGGGTGTTCTCGAGGTCTGAGTCGAATGCGTAGTCGCTAGGCGACGACGCCTGCGACGAAGGGGTGCCAGAATCTGGCGATGACATGCCATGACGTCGCTGGTCGAACCGCGGAGTCTGCGTTGACAGAGGCGTCAGCGGAGGTCCTCCATCGTGGCTAAACTGGGGAGGATAAGGCGCTGGCAGCGGGTGTTTTCGTGGTCTGCCTCGTTTAGGGGCACTCAACGGAGCACCACCCTCAAGGTCGCCAGCCATGCTTTGCAGCTTGGATACACCAGATGTGCCGAGCTTGCGTGAAATCGGATCTTTCGAAAACCGCTGGCGCTTCCTCGGCTTGATATCGCCCAGCTCGTCAGATTCACGAATGCGACCGTTAAGTCCAGAAATGCCAGTGTGCGAAGCTGCCCTCGTAGACACTCCTCCGGCTGCTCGTGCGAGTGCATTCGCACCAGTTCTGGTTGACTTCCACGTATCTTTCGGGGCCGATGGAACAGAGCTGGAATTGTCAGACAGCTCGTGTGAAAACAGCGGCTCGAGAATCTCCTCGACGTTGTGCTGAGCAGCCAGCTCACGAGCCTTTTCCAGTGGCACCCAGGTACCCTGGTAACGACCATAGCCGCCCTGCACCTTCTCGTGAGTACCACGCTGGACGTCTCGCTCCAGAATACGAGTCCGCTGTGGCTTGTCGAAGTTTGCGACCTTGAGAATGTGAGTGGCGTTGACCCAGCCGTCCTGCTGGCGTCTCATGACGGCAGTACCATTGACCCGGAGCTCGAACACCGGGACCTTCTGTCAGCAAAACGAATGGGACTGTCTATATACTTACACCCGAGTAGGTGCCTTGATAAACCTGTGCGTCTTTCGTCATGTTGCGCAGTGTAATATCCACCCAACACGCACCACCAACAGTGACCTGTCAGCAGAGCCTACTTATGCAAAATGCCTTTAATCCCTTGGGTGGTTCCTCCGCCTGATATGGGACACCAAGAGGCCAAAAAATCCTCACTAAAACCAGTCTGGTACGCGTCTCGGCTTCACGATAGAACGATAATCCTTGTCCGGAAGCGAGGCGCGAGCGTGGTAGCCGGGTAATATCCTGCCATTTGCCGAGCACGGCTGACGGCACCTCGACCGACTGCCGATCTTGCAGTGATTGAATTGATTGTCGTTATGATTTTTTTCAGCTGTCAAACCAAACAGTCCTTTAATTCATAATTTATCCAGTATCGTTATTTATTGTGAAAAAAAGGGAGGGGAGGTGGGGGTTGCGACTCGGGTAACTGCTCCGCAGGTGTGCTATGGAGTCTGGCACAAACGGCCCGACCATAGGATTTAACCAGTTTCGTGCAACTGCGCACACTAACGAAAAACTCAAACGAACTGCTCAGCGGTTGTCAAAGCGCGATGAAGTCGCATAGCCATGTTTGCAATATGAATGTATAATGAAGATGGACAAAATCTGACACATCTCGAAAATACGTAAGTGCCAACATATAGACTTGCAGTGAATTATAAATTTTATAGGTAAACGTCACAGGAGTAGTGCATTTCTCGCCGACAACTTGGTAACATCACATTTTAATTACTATTAACAAAAAAATTCGTGATATGCATTAGGCCGAATATGTTTAAAGTAGTTCTGAAGTACAATCGCAGAGATATGGCTTGTGATTGCCGGACATCTTGTTTTAGGTACCGTAATGGAGATGTAGGCTAATCTGAACTTCCAACCATACTGGGTATTTAATAACTCTACTACGGTCTCAGTTTTCTCTTCCTGGATATTTCATCTACTGGAATTATCATTTTAAAAATATTCCTAATAAGTGTCATTCTCCTACCCTTTTGCTTTCATAGCTGCTTTGCTCATCTTCCACATATCGCTCTGCACTTGACAGCCACTTGGCAACATGCATAACCTGCTGCAGTCATGACAACGTGCATCCATGGCAACAACCTGCATAATGAAGAGCATCCACGCATAATGAACAGCAGTATCAATCGAACGATAGCCAGTCTTGAGTGCAGCATATACTACCGTTCCACGCGTCAAATAGGTGCCCCATACCACAGATGGAACCAGTACACCTGATGGCGATTTCACTAGAGGCGCTACCATAGTTTAATATCCGAAATAGATTAGCAATTGAAGTGGAAGTTTCCAAGATAGTCATCGCATACGCGGAGGGGTTGGGTCAGAATCGGACTAATATGCATGTCTGCTGCAAATACCCCACGCTGTTCCCGTTGAACATGTATAGCACAGACATTTGTAGTGCACAATTACTGCCCCCAGATACTTGACAACCATGCTTTTTTTTACAAGATGATGTGACTAAAAGGGGGCTATCTCAATAGGAGGCCTCCGACTATTGGCGGAGTTTGGTCGACATCATCAATTTGATCAGAAAACGATATATAGAGATATATAGAGCTTTATGGCAACTGCAAACAAAATAGGAAATGAGCCTTGGTATCTTTCACTGGGGTTAGAAGAACTGTCAGCAAGCGTAACGCAAAAGTTACGTAGACATAGACACCAGATGTCAATAATTCTTTCAATAATTCTTTCACGTAATAAATTATAGTCCTAGTATTATATCACAGAAAGCTGATTCTCCTAACAAGTCGTCTGCTTCGTTTGAATCAACGACCACTAAACAAATATCTCGTTGCCGGAAAAAAAACTGAATCTCAGTGTGTTGGATATATTGAGCTGAATATACGATTCAATTCGTTTTTATGTCTAAGGAACTATAAACAGGAAAAACCAACGATAAAAATAAACCATGTCTCCGACAGCGAAAACTATTAATTTCAATTCAACAATCGTCGCCACGGCGTGGAGTCGCGGAAATCATATCCGTAACGTTAGATAGTACTGAGCAAGCCTGTAAATTTGAAAAAGCACAATGATACCAATGTCGAAGGTTTATGCGGGTGCAAACCGTACATAGCTGTTCTCATAGCTGATAGACCGAAACGCACAAAACTAACGCACTTCTGTATGTGTGTAAAAGTTACATTCTATTTTATACGATTATGAAAATATTAAACTACAGAATTACTTCTATATATGTATAAAACCACATAGCATTAAATGGATGCGAAACTGCAGGCTAGCACCTGTGACAGCCCAGTTTATGCATGCATCACCACCACACATGCCACATAAGGGGATAAAATATATTACAAAATAAAAGCCGGCTACCCAACTCAACGGGACCGATGAAATTCCGAAGATTGTCATGTCTCAAGTACCTCGAGGCATTGTCGTTTGGTACTGTCATGGTTAGCAACCGCAGCTCCACCAGCTCCGCCAGCTCGCCATATGCGGCATCGTATAGGTTTGCAGCCCAGAGCGGCTCATTGTTCAATCTTCACAGTAACTCGAGGGAACATGGTAAGTAGCAGCCTGCCAGCCACCGGCTAACAAAGCTCCCTCTTTCATTGCTAAATGCTGCCCAGGGACAGCCGCTGCTCGTGGAGCTCAAGTCGGGTGAGACGCTCAACGGTCACCTGGTGAATTGCGACACGTGGATGAACCTGACGCTCAAGGAAGTGATCCAGACCAGCGCCGACGGAGAGCATTTCCTCAAGCTGCCAGAGACATACGTGCGAGGCAACATCATCAAGTACCTACGCGTGCCAGTCGAGCTGCTAGACCAGATCAAAGAGGACAGGCAAAACCGCAATGAGATGCGAAATAACATGCGCAACAACCAGAATCAACGGGGTGGCAGGCCAAACAGCAACTACCAAAATAACAGAGGAGGCAGGCCAGGCGAGCGAGGCGGCAGACAGGGCGAACGAGGAGGAAGACCAAGTGGCAGGGGCGATCGCAGTGACAGGGACGACAGGGCCGAGCGAGGCGACCGCAGCGAACGAGGCGACAGAGGCGCATTCCGTGGCCGAGGTGGCTTCCAAAAGCGATGAATTGCAGTGACAAATTGAAGCGACAAGCTTGAAGCAACAAGTTGCAGCGACAAATTGGTGTTGCTCATTGCAGCGATAAATTGACACGGCAAACTCAAGCGACAAATACAGCGACGAATGTAGCTCGAATCCCCAGCTCATCAGCATTGTACATTACATTAGTTTGACCGCTTGATGGCACTGTAGATTCGCGACACAAAGGCGTACGATGCGAGCATCCCAATGCTGCCAGTAATGAGCCCGTACATCAAGCACCCAATTAGCGAGTAGCCGAAAAACAGTAGTCCTGATGTGAACCCATCGATATGGAGGTGCGTTGCGTAGTAGTATGTGCTGTAGGCGAACACCCACCATGCCGACCCAGCGCCCACCAGAAACGAGCGCCACCACCATCTATGGTCTTCTGAGTTGAGCTGGAAGTAGGTGATCAGAATTGACATCTCCATGACAGTAATGATGAGCAGTGCGAATACAAGCGACAGAAACCCATACAAGTAGTAGTAGCCGCTCTTGTCCTGCCAAAGACTTTTGAATATCGCAGACAGCTCCACGAAAATTACCATGAACGGCAACAACCCACCACCAATTACTGAGAACCCGAGGCTCAGCACCACACCAGCCAGCCCATTGCGTCGTGGAACTGGTCGTGGGATCTCAGACGACGCCGGTGCTGGCATTGGCCCTCTTCTGCCTGCAATAGCGCCAGCAATCACCAGAGGGAACCCTATGAGAAGCCATATGGCAAACAGCGCTGCAATCGTGCCCAGAGGCAGCGCCGATGACGCCTTTTGCGCCCATACAAACATGTTGAGCACCAGAACCAGCGCCATGAACGTGGCTGGAACCAGCAGAGCAGTCATCCACGCACTGCGAGACCAGTGGATCGAGAGGCCCATAGACTTGTTGAGCTTTGCAGTGACGTAGCCCGCAAATGCACCAGCGAATGCAAACAGGAAAAGCGCGTAGCTGAGAAGCCCACCACGATAGCTGGGGTTCAGCAGACCAATGCATGCAAACACCACCACGGTGGACGCCATAACTAGCATCTGAACACCCGACCCGACCAGCGAGTTGAGAACGGTTGCCAGTGGAGGCGCCCGAAACACATCAGCGTGCAACAACCGCCAGCCAGATGTATCATCGTCAATATCGAGCTCGCCAAACTCGGTGTCTTTTTTCTTGTGGTGACTGTGAATGTCTCTGTTGAGGGTCCGGATCAGCACCACTGCCACCAGCACCGTGAGAAGAAGCACCGTGACGAGCGAATTGACGACCGCCAGCCAGTGGAAATGGGCATCCTTACCGTCGTTTTGCTGGTGATACGAGAAGTACAGTTCCCACCGGTCGGACCACTGCACAGCATTCTCCTCTTTCCACATGACCGAATACGTGTAGCGAATAGTGTCCTTCGTCTTCGTGTCCGCGTTGATCTCGTAGTGAGAGTACATATCATCGCGTTTGGGACACATCATGCTGTCTGCCGACACAGATTTTGGGTACACCTCGAATCCAACAATCACATATCGTCCACTGTCGCGAGGTGCCCGAGTGTAGCGGAAAACCAGTGTGAAATGGTTATTGAGCGTTGGGGTGCCAGTAGCAACAGATCCCAGTGGGAATCCAGCAGCATAGTATCGATTTTTCTTATCCACTGACATGTAAGCAGTAGCTCCCGGTAGGCCATCTACGATCCATTCGACCGAGTAGCCAGACTGCACCAACTGGCTGGCACGCTCTAGTCCATGCTGGTCCACTTCGACAGAACAAAGTTCCTGACAGCTCGTATCTTGGAGGGCTGTGAGCTTAATACTAGACTCCGATATGCGATCTCCGCCCAATACCTCACCTAGATTGAGACCTAAACTCTTGGAAGTCTGCGGACGACACACAAACGGCAGTTCAGAGTACGAATACGGCAGCTGCGTCGAGTCGGACGTAATCTTGTTGACCAATAAAGGAATTCGCTCTCCTTGTCTGTAGGATTTGATCGACCAGCCTGAATTAGCTCTCCCATCTACGGCAGCACTCCACTTACCAGGGATATAGAACGCCTGTACAGCAGTCAGAGCCATAGCGGCACTGGCCCACTCTAGCAATTTCATCCTCACGTCGCAATAAGCTTGAAGCCAAGCCGCTTCACGATGCGGGTCGTACTACGCAGGCATGCATACAGCAGAACGATGTACACTAAAATAGCAAGCACAGACAAAGAACATAAAAAAAACATCGCTTAACTAACGTCTATCCTCGCTTATTACTAAATTGCTGAAGAGAGATACCTCCTGTGGCATTGCGGCATTGTCTGACTCAATGGCACAGCAGCTGATTTATGCACACCGCATCTGAAACATCAGAGGCCCTATACCTAGAAAAAGCATGCTCAACTCCATTACCATATGAGCAATTAAATAAAATGACATATAGATCATGTCTACATTTTCAAGCCATCTCTCAAATAGCACAAACTAGCAATTGTAGATAGCGAACGTAGCACCCATATTTTATATGTCGAGTAACGTGCATGTCTACTGCATCGTAATTACGATTGCCAGCATCGTATAGCATTCAGTTGAGTTTGTCGAGTTCGTCGCCGCATCAATACTAGTAGCTATAAATCCAGCTTTTTTGCAGCATTGTCGAATTGAATCTGAAATAATGATCCTTTAAGAAAATGGGCCCTTCTAATTTTTTCAAGCAGAAAACAGAATATGCTGGTCATATACTATGGCTGAGCTGAACACGTCTTGCGAGTCAGTCCTGCTGCAGCCAACTGCTGCACAGTTGAGGCGTGGCGCTTCCGGTGTAGCTTCTAGTTGACCTAGTATGGAGTGGTTCTTGCAATGAGACGATTCGAAAGCAACAGTAGAAGCATCCACTACAACTGCGCAGCAGTTGTCACAGAGCGACGGGAGTCGCAAGAGAGGCAGTTGCCACAGTTACATATATCCAAGTTCAAAATATCAAAGCTCAACATACGAAATAAATGCATACATCCACCCAGCACAACTGAAAATAAAGTCAGCAACTGACATTGTTCTGATATCGACTGGGCTCATCGACTCTGCTGAGAGGTGCAGTCCCTGCATACACTTGCAGGATCGGCGCAAATCGATCTGGTTAGGGTAGACCCCATAGAGGAAATGAATATTGGCGCACATTGAACAAAGAACCGTCAAACCTACTGCCCGAGCAGGCTTGACCATCTATACCAATGGTCTGGTCAAAAAAAAGAACACACCGTCAAAGCGCATACATGTTGTACGACCTGTAAATCATCACTCATCATTCATCACTAAACAAACCTCAATAAATACAATGCTTTCGACTATCTATTGCCCACTACCATCTGGACAATGGCTATTATAGGCGCAAACAGTGCCTTGATGACCGCAAACACTGCCTCGAGTAGCAGAATCGTATAATAGAACAGGCATACGAGCAGCAACACCATCATGTAGATGAACGGCGTGCGCATGAACTCGAACGAGGTGCTCGACACGTAGTCGATGAAATTAACGGGCACCTCGAGGCCCGGTATCGATCGCATTGTCGTGTAGATGGTGTCGGCAATGCTGCCCAGCGAGATCTCTGCCGGGTCGTAGACGCGTTTCCGGTACGGCGGACCCGCCAGCTGAGAAGTCGCGTCCAGTTCCGTGACGCGGGAATTGCGTTTGAGCTTCCTGATGCTCGGCATGGTAATGCGCCCTGAAGACCGGTCTGACGCTCGCTCCGTGGTCCGGTCCGTGGTCCGGAACGGCCACGGCAGCCCGCCTCGACGGGTGCTGGTGGTCGGCAGCGACGTGGGCTGCTCGTCGGCCACCGCAGACTCGCTGTACGAGTCGCCAGCCCACCGCGTGCTGTTGTAGGCGGCATCAGCAGGTCCGAAAAAGTCGCTGTTGGAGCCGCTTCCAGGTACCATTGCGCGCTGCTTCCCAGCAGCGTAGTTCGGGTGCTCATAAATAAGCCTGCCCACCATGTCTGTCGGGACCTCCGACACGGGCTGGGCAGACGCAGACGTGCGGAACCAGAACGCCGGCTGCTCTTTGTTGCCCGACGAGCGTCGCTTGCGAGACGAAGACGACGTGACCGCCGTCAGTTTCTGGTGGTGGTGCGGTGATGCATTGCGCTCGCGGGAGTGGGATCGCGAGTGTGAATGCGAATGCGAATGTGCGGAACTCATGAGCTCGCGCGCAGTGATGGTGGATGCAGGACTTTCCCCAGACGCCATCGTAGTTGCACTGACTACGAAATCTGGTCGTGGAGAAGTAGGCGCGTCGCCAGAGACCACCCGAGCGCCGTCTTCGCGGCCTCGGTGGTACTGGTCGAGGAACTCGCTGCGTCTCGCTACTTCTGGGTCCAGTGCAACAGCAGCCGTGCGCCGAGGCGCCACGAGCGGATCCAGCTGGCTGGGAGCTACTGCTCGGCGGTTCGTAATGCCTGAGCCAGTGCCAGACGGTGGCGACACAGGCGCCACGAGCTGATTTCGCCGAGGACCTCCAGTCACTAGCTCGCTGGGTGGAGATGGCTGGACTGGCTGGGCTGGCTGTCTGGGGTCCACATAGTGGATGGACGAGGATCCCACCGGAAGAACTCGAGGAGAATGGTAGGGAGTGGTGAGAGGAGTGTCGACAGAGGCGTACGGAGGCGGGAGGCCGCCGGGGGGCCCTCGGAGCGACGAAGTAGGGCCGAATCCGTACGATACCACGTCGTCGTCGTCGTAGTCGTCGTGTTGCCAGGAACGCATAGTGCAAACAGAAAGCCAAGCGAGCACAGCAGCGCACAGAGACTGTGCGACAAGAGCAAATGCAGATGGAACGCCAGGTCTAGAGGATGTGCTGTGCTTATAAATGGCCCAGCAGCAGCCTAGCAGCGACCAATGAAGCTGCCAGCGGAGATGACCAGCGTAACGGTGTTGCGGCTGCAACTGTCCAAAACAATGCGCAGATGGGGTGCTCGATTAGTCCCGACGCCTGGGGGCAGGGGCTGCGCTGCAGCTCTGGGGTAGCGGCGGAGATACTATGTATATTTTGGGCTCTGCAGTAACGTTGTGCTGCGACCGGTACAGCTATGGTGCTGCAGCGGCAGTGTGTGGTGGCAGTGGTAGTATTGGATAATGCGGTAGTATCGAAGTGGGAATGCCACTGCGGGCGGATCGAAGCGGTCGTCGGCAGTAGGCGGTCGTGCTAGCGGTGGGTGTGCTGATAGCCGGCACGGTGGCGACTGGAGCGCTGCTGATAGGTGGGCTGATGATAGCCAATATACTGGGCCGGAGATAACGAAGTCCAAGGCAATAGAGACAACAATAATAGCGACGAATATATATATATAAAACGCAGCAAAGCGCAGTGAATGAAGAGTAGCAACAGTTTTCGTGAAAGAAATGCATATAATAGAGCAACAACCAGACCCCTCCACGGCAGTGGGGTGTCTGGTGGGCTTGTTGCTTGCCAGCAACAGTCGTTGGCGTTGGCGCGCACTCAGTGAGGCGAGGGTCGGCACTGTGACGTATCGACTCGGCTGATCGATCGGCTGTCACAAAGGGGCCCGACTAGTCAGCGCACCCCGAAATAGGCAGCTAGCATACCCGGCTCGGCAGTGATGGGTGGCGGCGTTAGATAGCCACCCCCAAACAGGGCCGGAACGACCTAATCTGCAGCAACAACACGATTAGTCGTGCAGTCCCTTCGCGTCGCTGCAGGTACCTGACGCATGGAACGCCAGCCCGCTCAATAGACAGCTGCTGCGACCCTGGTCGCTGCCATTGCTCTGCTCATTGATGCCCCAATCCGAACAATAATACGTCTCTAAAGCTAGGTACCAGCATGCCAGCAAATCCCTACCGATCGCTATATCGTGGTAGGCTGCTTGCATGGCACTACTACACCTTATGCGTGGATACGGGTCAAACAAAGGTGCTGACAACAAGGCAATGGGGGCGCTACGGCACACAAACACCAGTCCGCATCGGAGACACGGCCTCCGGGCGTCCGTCATGCGCATAGGCTCCACCAGACTATAACCCGAGCGCGGCTTCGAACGATTCTAGTTAGCTCGCGATAGACTGCTCAAACTCTGTGACCTGCAGCTGTCATGCATGCGGCAAAGCTTATCTGGTGACTGGCGATTGTGTCGGAGGAGCCCGTGGCCCACCATGTGCGATTGTCACACAGCATTATCTGCCAGCGTCATTGGGCTAGGACGGCCCACCTCCGTAGTTCGTTTTTAAATAATTTTTTTTTTATTTGACTCTAGCGGCCACTGGGTACATGTCGGTGTCCGCTGCTAACACCTGTGACCGTTGGCACCGGAGTGATTCATTTGTCGGCGAAATTCCGGCAACGAACTGCCGGACATGCCCGAGAAGTGCCCGCGGGAGACCCACCCTGTCTGATAACAAGAGTTCTCCTCGCTGTAGCTAGAATTTTTGACCCATCATCGTGGCAGCCATGCTAAATTCGGGTCTTCTACAATTCCATTATCTTATCACCTTAAACAGGGGGAGTCCTAACCACTGAAATTTTATCAAACGATCACTCTGCCTAGCCGTAGAAAAAGCATTACTAACACTATGGCCGATGCTGCCGGTACTGCTGGTACACTTTCCGATACAGTGGATGCCGTGGTTGAACATGGTGATGTGAAAGTTTCGGCAAATACTCTGGCCAGTATGGATCTGTTGTTTTCCATATGCTCATTCGCGATCGTGCCTGTACAAAAAGACCACTACGTGAAGACACTCAAGGCGTGCCTCGATGATGAGGAGATTCCGCCCACAATCACAACGAAGGACGTGAAGCTTGCAAAAACGGGCAGTTCGCAGCAAGAGCTTGACGATACCGGCACGACACCGTTGCACCGCATCTGCGAGTCGTTCCGGTTGGATTCTGGTGAGGACGAGCTGGTTACTGCGTTGGCCATGATTGACTTGCTGTTCTATCGTGGCGCCAACTGGATGATGTTGGATGACAACAACGAGACAGCAGGGTGCATTGCTCTAAGGAGAAAGCTGCCGTCCAGCATCTACGACAAGTTTGTTGCTGCCGGAGTTCGCGCAGAAGTATTTCTTGCCCGTATGACGGAGGACGCAGTCGGTTCTCCACAAGTATCAGACACTGTTTCTCCTGTGGAGCACGACAATCCGGAAGTTTCGACTTCTGGAAAACCTATTGGTGATTCTGGAGATACGGCTGCCGACCAAAAGGCGTATCTCGGCTCGCAGCTCACCTATACGGAGTCGACTCTCGTAACCAGCAACGACGACGGGGTCATGATGGACTGGGAAACGCCCATCATGGAGAAGAGTGCCCAATTGATCTGCCACAAGCCCAACTCGACAGTTCTCAATGTCGGGTTTGGCATGGGCATTATCGACCAGTTCATCCAGGCCCACAAGCCACAGACACACTACATAAGTGAAGCCCATCCTCAGGTGTTGGCCAAGCTCCGGGCAGACGGGTGGTACGACAAGCCCAATGTTGTGATCTTGGAGGGAAGGTGGCAGGACACGTTGCCCGGCCTGATCGAGCAGGGCGTGACGCTGGACGGTATCTACTACGACACGTTCTCCGAACATTATCGGGATCTGGTCGACTTTTACGACATTGTGGTGACACTGCTGGATCCCGATGGCGTGTTTTCTTTCTTCAATGGGCTCGGTGCGGACCGTCAGATCTGCTACGACGTCTACAAAAATGTGGTTGAAGTTGACCTGCAAGACTACGGATTGAAGGTCAACTACGAGTCGGTGCCTGTCGCTACCACTAGCGGCACCTGGGACGGTATCCGCCGCCAATACTGGTGCCTGCCCGAGTACTACTTTCCAGTCATCCGCTTTCTGGACATATGATAAATTGCATTGGCATCGTCTGAACACGGTTTAGCTGCTGGATCTTTGACAAGCATGGGTCAACTTCACAACTATCAGAAAACAGCAGCAGGGTGTAGACATCGAACTGCATCCCAGGTGGCGCAGTGTGGCGTGGCCTAGCATGGATAACTGCTCTAATACTGGGGTTGTTGCATTTGGCTATCTGAAGATATGTGTACTTCAATCTGAACTATACATCTTGCGACTCCGTCGCGCTGTGGCAACTGCTGCGCAGTTGAAGCATACTCTAGTTCAAGAGCGAGTTTGGTCAGTTCAGTTGTAGTTGAGATTTTGTGTTCGCCCATTTCTCGGCTAAGCATAGTCTATAGCACCAAATGTGAAATTCCCATTCTCAACTGCGCAGCAGTTGCTACAGCGCGACGGAGTCGCAAGATGTGTGTTGAAATTTATAGACTAAGTTATACGCCTTGTAGCACTGCTTTTACCCCAAATTCAGTTTCCCAGGCCCCAATGATTATTCTATTTCTTTTCGCAAGTTGGTGGCGTGTGCACCTCAACGTGCAGTCTAACATTGGCTAATCCCCGTTTTGAATTTTTTCCACATATGGCCCTTCATAGCCTTTGTACATCACAAATCGACTGACCGTAAATAAATTCAGTGGAACGCCGCCAGTATCACCCCATGCTGCTGCATCTCGTGGTCTCTCCTAGTCGTTTACTTCGTACAGCTGCATGCCCTAGTGCCCTGAAAAACTCCCCATATAAAGTCAGCGTGTTTCTCTCCTTGATTACTGGATCACCGACGTTCGTTCATTTGGTATTTAATGGGTGTTTTGGCAGATTTCCAGGCGCTGTTGTGGCAGTTTGCTGGGCCTTATGTGGCGGCCCTATGGGCTCTGCCACTGTGGCAGGCTGTGCCGTTGGTTGCTAGTGGTTTCATAGCCGTGGTCATATTTGTGACCGTGTTGAGCCAGTTCATCGCGGTACATCCCAATCGTGCTCCTGTTGTTTTCCACTGGCTGCCGTGGATTGGCAGCTCGGTGACGTACGGGATGCAGCCATACGAGTTCTTTGCCAAGAACCAGGCGAAGTACGGTGACTTTTTCTCATTTGTGCTGTGCGGTCGCACCATGACTGTGTGTCTGGGACCCAAGGGCAATGATTTCGTGTTCAACGGCAAGCTCGCCGACGTGTCTGCCGAGGAGGCTTACAAGCATCTGACGACGCCTGTGTTTGGTGCGGGCGTGGTGTACGACTGTCCGAACCACCGTCTCATGGAGCAGAAGAAGTTCGCCAAAGGAGCTCTTACCCGGGACGCGTTCCGGTCCTACGTTCCCAAGATTGTAGACGAGACTCTCAATTTCATCAACAACAACGTGCTGTTCAAGTCTAATACTGTCGACCTGACCGTATCCAATGCGGAACTGACTATTTACACGGCCAGCAAGACCCTGTTGGGAGATGAAGTGCGCTCGAAGTTTTCTAACAGGACTGCTAAGCTGTACTCGGATCTCGACAAAGGATTCAAGCCTCTGAACTTTGTATTCCCCAATCTGCCGCTGCCCTATTATAAGGCACGCGATCGAGCCAGAGAAGAGATTGCCAACCAATATCTAGAGGTCATCACTCGCAGACGGAAGGATAACGATATTCAGGACAGGGATCTCATCGATGCAATCATGAAGACGTCTACCTATAAGGATGGTGTCAAGATGACCGACAGGCAGATCGCACACTTGTGCATTGGCATTCTCATGGGCGGACAGCACACCAGCTCGTCGACTAGCGCCTGGGCGATGCTGCATCTCGGAGAAAAGCCTGAGCTCATCGAGGAGCTGTATCAGGAACAGGTTGCTGTGAGTGGCATCGATCCTGCTACTGGTAAGCCGAACCCATTGACTTATGACGACCTGCAGAACATGCCTCTTGTCAATGCTGTTATCAAAGAGACGCTGCGAATCCATGCTCCTCTGCATTCCATCTTCCGCAAGGTGTTAAGGCCCATAGCTATTCCTGGCACAAACTACATTGTGCCTCGAGGACACTATGTGATGGTGTCTCCGGGCCATAGCCATATTTCCGACGAGTATTTCAAGAATGCCAAATCCTTCGAGCCCAGGCGATGGCTCCAAGAAAATGCGCTGGGCGCCGACAAGGACGAGCAGACGGTCGATTATGGCTTTGGAGCAGTCAGCAAAGGTGCGACTTCACCATACCTGCCATTTGGCGGTGGACGACACCGATGTATTGGCGAGCAGTTTGCCTATGTACAAATCGGAACGCTTCTATCGACATTTATTCGAGAAATGAAATGGACGCTTCCTCCTGGAGGCAAGCTCCCCGAAGTCGACTACGAAAGTATGGTTACTCTTCCGAAACACCCAGCAAACATTGTTTATGCACGCCGACAATGAATAGTGAAATTAATGTGTAACTTACATCATAATATAAATAAACCTACAGAAGCAACATGAAGGATAGGAGAAATATCACTAGCAGTGATTGAATTCCATTAGATTTCTGACGTGCAGTGGGTGGTGTAATATGAAGAAAAGACTTACAGAAACGAAGGGAGGAAACGCAACGAAACGAAACAACGGACAATAAAAAAAAGTAAAAATAAAAAAAGCCAGTCAATTGATTGAATACATGGATTTTATCTTCTAAGCACAACACAGCAATGTTTGAGCGCAGTACAACAGTGGTTACAATAAGCTAGCACGATCAAAATCCTCAGATACAATCCGCTGCGCATAAAGAACTGAAAATAACCAGTCTAAGCACGATCCAAATAGGATAGGCCACGTAAATTCGGCACAGCCAGTGTTATTAATCTCTATACTTTGTACAACTTCCTAGCAACCCACAGACATACGAGTCCGAACAGTAGAAGCGTGACGCAAATTCCATAGAACCAGTGCAGGCTGTCAGTTTCATCCTGGCCAGGCACAAGCACATTCATGCCCCACAGCCCGGTTATAATATTCATGGGCAGAACGATGGTACCCAGCACCGTGATGCGACTCAGGACGTCGTTCATGTCATTGCTAGCTTTGGTCATATCGATGTTTATCTGCGCCAAGTAGTTGGAATGGCTTCTGGCCAAAAGCTTTTCATAGTGGTTCAGCGACTGCACCATCGTGACGATGTGGTCTTGGATATCTCCCAGATACAACCCAATCTCGTTTCGAGGGGCCACCGCCCACTGCTCATTGCATCGCTTCGAGAACCCCTTGATGACATCCGCCTTGTTTCCGAGAAGTCGCAGAAGACTCATGACGCGTTTGCGACACTCGCCAATCTGCCTTAACATGTCGCCCTTCTTCTTCCATTGTTGGCGGCTCGTGATATAGGTCGAGGATCCGCTAGAGCTCGATGCGTCGTCTGATTCGTCGTTACTATCGTCGTCGTCGCTTTCACCAGAATGCATCTTTAGAATCGAGTCCTCGATAGAATTGACGTCTTCTTCAATTGACTCGATCATTGGTGCAAACGCATCTGTGATGTCGTCAATGAGTGCGTAGGATATCCAATCCGATGAAACGTTTAAGTAATCCCTCAGCACACGCGCCCGCCGTCTCACGTTTATGGGGTGAGTTGTCGGTGCAAAGTGGAACGACAGCACCCCCTCGTGAAAGACGATAATATACATGTTCAACGGTTTGAGTTCAGCAGTTTTCCTGGCACGCGGTGGTTTGAGTGTCGACTCAGACTGGGCACTGGATCCTCGTCGTCGCAGTAGACCAGGAATGAATGACTCGTTTCCAGATGCTGCTGCTGCTGCCATCCCCTGACGGTTCTTTGCGCTCGTACTCCCTACATTGCCGGCCTTTTTCGCTGAGCGAGCACTGTTGGTGTCGATAGAGCGGAAACACACCAGGTAATAGTTGCGAAACAGCTCGACCTTCTCTCTTGTTTCACCAAGGAAGATGTCCTCGGTCGTGAGTGGGTGGATCCCAAATGCCTTGCTGATGACCTTCATCTCCTCCTCAGTTGGATTCAGAACGTCGAGCCAGAACGGTACTGGGTCAGTGGGCGGCTGCTTGAGCGTTGGTGCCACCCGGCTCTGAACAGACTCCGTCTTGGTGGCAGTCGACCCAGTTCCTACGTGGCCAACAGAAGGCGGTCTGGGCACTCCAGACACTTCGGCCAAGTCAGGACTGACGCCACGGTCAGTACCAAATGGAGACGAATGCGACAGCCGTGGCGGAAACAGCTCTGCAAATGACTGGTCAGGCTGTAGAAGTCCCGATATGGTAGGCGAATGAATAGTAGCTTCCAAGTCCTCGCGGAAGTACGTGAATCTATAGTCCATGGCCGACTTCTCGTCGACTCCGAGTCCCAACATATCAGCACTGGGCACCGACTTTTTGCCAATTCGCCGGCGAAGATTGTTCCACGGCACCACCCGATGAGGGCGAAGTCGCCCACTCTCCACCTCATTTACCACCAGCCGTCCAGAACCGCGGTCGTCGACGGTCGTGAGCGGAGAAACGGGCCTGTCACCAACTGTATCCTCGATCGTCGGCTGGTTGGCTGCAGCAGACTCTGTGGCCAGCAGTTCCTTCATCTCCTCGTCGGCAAACTCCTGGAGCACAGACAGGTCGGGCCATATCTTGGGCCCTGTGGAGTCGACTTCTCGCGGTGAATCGATGGGGTAGCACACGTCATGCAGCGACGAGGTGTCGGAGGGACGTCGCGACGACGGCTTTGAATTAAGTGACTCTATTTCGCTGTCGATATCAAGGAACAAATGGCCGCGATTGTGTGAAGACGACAGATCGTTGTTGTTGTTGTTGTTGTTGTTGTTGTCATCGTCAATCTCAATGGCATACGTGTTCTCGTCGTACTGCCTCGAGGAGTTGTCTCCATTGTCCATAGACGCTCCTCGCAGTAACGGCTGCGACAGCGAGCTGCGTCGACGCACCCACCTCTCTACTAAGCCAGGGCTCGTGTACTTGTGCTTCGTCGCACTGTCCTCCCACTGGCTGTTGCTTGAAGGCGGCATAGTCGGTGTTGATTTGGATCCACGCTGGTCAAAATGGCTTGTTCTGGTCGCCAGCGGCGTGACGACCGAAGGGCGATGATCCATCAGATCCATCGAGGATGCGTTGCTCTGTCGACGCGAGCGTGGCAGCAGCTGCTCATGCTCATCGCCATTGCTGTTGTACAGTCCATCTGCTTCGTTATCAGTCCAGTCGAGTCCATCACCAGTAATCTGGTAGTAGCTGGCACTAGCTGGACGGTTGTGCTCGCCAGAGTGCCTTCCCGACGATTCAGCATCTACTGACGGACGCACAGGGCGTGAGTCGGCAGCCTGTTGGCCGTGGGTCTCGAGTTTGGCGACGTTGCTGAAGGTGGACCTTCTCTTGCGCGGAGATGCTGGAGCCGAGTGTCGAGGCATCTAGATAGGATCACCACACAGTGAAGAAAACGAGAGCTCGCAGAACACAATACACAGCCATACAATGACCACACCTAGTTAACCGGTGCCAAATGCCATGCCAGATAGCAGATGAGCAAGTCGAGGAAAACTGTAGAAGCTGAGTTTGCCAAGCCAGCACCGCGGCGGCTATTGACATGCGCCGCCACACATAAGGGGCACTCGCAGACGTTACGGGTTGCGGCAGATCGCCAAACCTTATAGAAGTGGACTGGGTGCATGGCGCATGTGCAGCGATGAGCAGAGATGAGGCGATGAGCATCATGCTATTACATAAACATTAGAGCAGGTCTCTGTGTATAGCGCAATAGAATGTCACTAGAAATACATTCAGACCCAGGAGGCATGCAAGTAGTGCAGAATACCATTAGAAATGCCTTAGAGCCGAAGAAGAATATATCAGGTTGTCGATGGTACGTTACAGCTTAAGGAGCGCAAAAAATTAGACGTCGTTCAAAAAATGCATTCTAAAGCCGAAGAGGCATAAAACATATTTAAACCAAAACCACAGTGCAATTGAGTTCAGTGAACGGGATAAGCTTGCGACTCCGTCGCGCTGTAGCAACTGCTATGCGTTGAGGCTTGGAACTTTTTGCGGATTGGCCTAACTGAATTGATGGATAGGAGTAGCTGCTCCTCAAGAAAATCAAGCACGAACTGAGATGAAGGGAAATGACTATTGGAAATAGCCCGCTCCGACATGAAATGCCATCAGAAATACATTAAAGCCAAAAAGAGGCATACATGATGTCGTCAAAGGTACATTAAAGCTAGGGTCTCTATATTGTGGTCGTAAACTAGGTTCGTAGGCTCTCTATGGCATCCTTGATTATTTTGCTGCCCTTTGGATCAAGGCTCATTGCTATATTGTAGTGTTTGATGGCAAGCTCACGGTTTTGCAGAAGCTTGTATAATTGTCCCAGTAAAAAGTGCACATTTGGCTCGTCAGGCGCTAGCGTTTGAAGGTGGTCGAACTCCACCAGAGCCGCGTTGTACAGCTTAAGTCTAATGAGAGACCTTGCCTTTTTGTAGCGGACAAGCGCACTGTCAGGCTGGATATCGCACGCCCGCCTGTAATGCTCCAGCGCCTCGGGGTGTCTGTCCTTCTTCTCCAGCACCATGCCAACGCAGCACAAAAGCACCACGTTTGTCTTGTTAATCAGAGCAGCCTTTGAAAAGTGTGCCTCTGCCTCGTCGAGGTTGTCGAGCTTCATGAACACCGAACCAAGTCCGTACCATGCATTGTAATGGCGGTTGTCGGCCCTGATAGCAAGCCTGAATGACTCTTGAGCACTCTCAAAAGCATCGTTGGCCAGCAGCTCGTGGCCCTGCAGAGTATACGCATAAGGCGACTTAGGATCAAGCTGAATAGCTCGCTGGAAACACTTCATGGCTTGCTCTGTGTCTCTTTTGAGTGAAAACGAATTTCCCAAAGTGACCCACGCTTGTGGCGACGTACGATCTACTTCGAGCAACTCATGGGCGAGGAAGCTGAGCTCAATGTCTTTTCGAAGATGCCACAACACTGTGGAGAAGTAGTCCATATCGACCAGTCGACAGCGGTCGATTTTGCGTAACTTGCTGAAAAGTCTCTCTGCCTCGGCATAATCCACAAGCTCAAAGTGCATTCTGGCCATGATGCTCAGTACCCAAGGGGTATTCTTTTGATTGTCGGGGATCTTCTGTACCACTTCGAGCGCATTTTGACACTGATAGCTGCACAAGTGCTTATACGCAGAAACCAGTTTGCGATACAGGTCCACCAAATAATCACATGCCTCAACATTGCGATTCGAATCTTTTTCGGGTCGTCCTCTACCACGCTTTAATAAGGACGCTGCCCCCTGAGGTTTCGGCGTTTGATCTTGCCCAGACGACGCCGTTTTTGCCGAAGCAGTAGACAATGATGACGACGATGACGATGACGATGATGATGACGCCGATGCGACGGCACTTGCAGCTGCAGCTTTTGCGCCGAGCATGTTTCGCTTCTGAATAGCAGCAGATAACTTGGGTGCTCTTCGCTGACCGTCTCTGATGGAGTCCGGTTGTGGAACGGCAGAGTTCAATGGAGTTGTAGTCATGGTTCGAGACGACCTCTTCTGTGGGGCCAGAGGCAATGCAGGGACCGCAGAATGCCTTGGACGCGGATCGTCAGGGGTATTGAAATCATGAAGCGAAGCATTAGGTTCGTTTGAGGGTGTTCGCACGTTATCGTGATGAATTGCCGACCGGATCGATGATGACGATGACGACAACGAGCTCGACGACGACGACGCCAACATTGATCTTGGCGGGCCGTGGCCTGGGTTTTTCAGAAACTGCTGGCCGGATCGGAACGTCAGAGGAACAGACCCCAATCCACCACTGCTGCCGCTAGGCGCCGATGCAGGTGGTGCGGTAAAAGGATCGTGAGGATCGTGATGCTTTGCGTTAGCCAAATTTGGAGCGTCGTCGCTGAAAATTCCCATCGAGTCTATGAGCTCTGACAGCTGTGCCTGCCGATACAGGTTGGAGACCTGAAGATTGACACCCATTCGACAAAGCGGTTCGACACTTTCCCACAGAAACGGGTTCGCCTTTGCACTGACCGCATAGGCTCGGATGGCCTTAAGTTTATCTCCTCTTGCCTGATACAGCTTTCCCAGCACGACGCTGAGGATTTTGCTGTCAGGAAGTACAGCTCGCTCTCGCTGATTCCCAGCCGGCCTCGAATCAGACGCACGGGTCCACAGCGGTCGTCGCTGCTCAAGAGCATTGATCCCCTCCGTGTACATCTCCAGTTTGACACAGCATTGAGCATATATATACAGGCATCCGGGATGATCGAGACAGTCGCTGGTCATGTTTGCTGCTGCCTTGAATCTCCGCTTACGATAGAGGACGAGGCCCATTAGATGCTTAGAATCTCCGTTGGTAGGGTCCATAGCCAGCAGCTTTTCCATGTTGAACTCGGCACTGTCCAGCATATCAAAGTCCAGAGCCTGCCATACAAGGCTGCGCAATATCCCATCAATATACCCATCGCTGGAGATGGGTGCTACCGCTGCCATCGGCGATATTGAGATGGTTTGTTGTCAACGAGCGCCTCACAGTTGACAATATTAGTTGGGGTGCAGGTGAAGCTTGAACATGCTCAACAGACCACATTCGAGCAGTTGTTTTGCTGCTTTTGCCGCAACGATAGATTCGATTGAAAAGTTTAAGCTACAATAAAAGAGGCATTATTGGCGGTGGCCAAGATCGTGCTATGGATGTATGCTAATCCTGGACAAAACTGATAATCAGCGTATAGCACCGCTGATAAATAGTACGGCTGAAGTTGGTTAGATACGGCAGATGTGAGGGGGGGGGGTGGGTACCTAGCTGTCAGAATCAGGTCTAAGGCATTTTTTTCCAATTCTACCAATTCTACAATGGCCGTGCTACGTCTCTATATGACGCCGTTCTATTAGCTTTAATACGACACATGTTATATGCGAATCCGTTGCGCTGCAACTGCTGTGCAGTGGAGATGAGGACGTTACAATCGCAGTTAGCGCGTAGTTATTTGAGCTGCACTCAAAAACGAAGAAAGCTTAGAAATAGAATGGGTTTTCTACTTTACTTCTAGCAAGGTACAGGTCAAAAACAAATACGATATTGAGCAGTGCATGTGCTGAAGCTTGTTTCGCTAAAATGCGTGAAGCTATCGCATTCAAAGCTTGGGCCAGCTCGATGCACACGTCTTGCATGGGCTAATTTGAGCCTGCAAAGTGGGGCAGCAATACTTTCAAATATTTTTCCCATTGAGTCCTTACAGTTTTCTATAAGATTTAATCCGGTCTAGGCTAACTGTCCTAACTCATATTCGACTGAACCACCTAGAAAACACATAGAGAAATATCCAGTTGCTGCATGTTGCTGTTAGTATTTGCGACTCCGTCGCGCAGTTGAGGCGGGGATGATGGCCGTCCGACTTAGCTCTCGATCAAACCATGGAAATTATTGTTCACTTGAAGTCGCCTAACAACCAATTGCTGAAATTGCATGCTGCTTTAGCTGCTACACATACAAGCGTGACATCCGGAAACAAGGCATGGCGAGAGTTTAATCAACTGCGAAGCAGTTGCTACAGCGCGACGGAGTCGCAAGAGATGTTTCTACGACAAGCCAACCTAAGCCCGTATTTTAACTCCATCGCGCTGTACTGGTCCACGTAGGTGATCGTCTACTGAGGGCTAGGGCCTGCTGCGTCCTGAGAGGATACCTAATTAACAATTTTGCGAGCAATGGTTCGATGGTCTAGTTGGTTATGGCATCTGCTTAACACGCAGAACGTCCCCAGTTCGATCCTGGGTCGAATCATCGTTTTTCCCCCCCCTTTTTTTCCATTGCAGGTGCTGCAGAATTTTTGGTACATCTATTGAGTACATGTGCTTTGATGTTGTAAGCAGCTTGCTACGATTTTGCTACTCGAGTTTGTACATTTCGTCAACGCAGTCCTAAATGTCTCACTATACATGCCAAGTACCAAGAACATGTCATTACTGTCAAAACGACGGTCCCACTATGTAGCAGGTTGCGCATTGGCAGCCTCTTGCTCCATTTCCTTCATTCGCTTTAGATCCTCCTCACTGGGCTCATATAAATGCCACACAGTATAATGCACGAGTCCTCCTACCGAGAACCCCATTTTCCTCGACATCTTGCCGAATCCCTCGGTCTCGGCGTGGTTCTCAAACGCAAAGCCCGGGAAGTTTGCTCCGTGTCGAAACACTTTTGCTCTTGCCAGGATGGAGACGCCCCCAATGCCGTCCAAGTCTATAAGTTCGTCGGGGTTGCCATCAGCCACCCGGAAGTACGCCAAATGAGGGCGCCACGTCTCGTATTCCGCGTATCCCTCCACGATGACCTCGTCCTCCTGTAGCTGCTTGGCGAGCTCAAGGCCTGCGACGCTTTCTTGCCATGAATTGAGGTCGTAGGGCTGCTCGCCGCCCAGCCAGTCTGGCAGAGGCCGCCAGACGTTCGGAACAATCACGTCCCTGTCATGCTTCATGAGGTCCTCGATGATGGTGTCTGGCGCTGTCTCGATATCGGCATCACGCCAGTACACCCAACTGTGATAGGGCTTCAACGCCGACGACATGAGCCAGTTCCGGGCACGGCCCATGAGCTTACGACGAACTCCCTGGACAGCCACTCCGTGCCTGTCGTCGAATCCCTGGCCCGTGATAGCGCCAAAGTCTTTTTCAATGATTCCAATATCGTGAAACCGGGACCCCTGCTTGTCGGGTCTCCGCATATACTTGTTGATCTGGTCGTTGAGGTCTGCCAGCGTCGAGTCGTCCGAGTCCGACACCAGGAACGCCAAGTCGATGAGCCGGTGCGGGTACGTGAGGTTCTCGAGATGCGAGAACATCATGGGAATCACCGGTGCCGCGTTGCGCAGCGGCACGCACAGCAGCACCATCTCTTCACGGTTGCGCCCATCGCGACTCCCCTGGTAGTCTGCCAGATCGTAGAACAACACGGCTCCGTCGCCATACACGACCGACGACGACCGCCCAAACAGCCGGACCAGCACCATCTGGACACCGAGGAACACCAGTGCCAGAGCAGCGGCCTTCTTTTTCCAGTCCTTGCGCATCCGGTGTGGGATCCACCGCAGCAGCCAGTTGGTGGTGGGGGACGACCTGCCAATTCTGCCCAGGTCAATGCCCACTCTTCGAGACGGCTTTATTTGATAGCTAAGTTAGCATCGAGTGTTTTATTTTTCTTGTCATTCACGTACAGTCCCTTTGAATCCTCATAGCGTGGCAATGATGACATGGTGTCAGTGCAGCACAAGCCGTCTCGTCACTCGACTGGCGCGATCACAAGCAGCAACGGACAGACACGAAACAGAACACCAACTGGACGAGCAGCACACGAATTCACAGACTAAAAAAGACACCTTCAAGAAATTAAAATAAAATATGCAGACAACCAAAATAGGTTGCTATCATACAAGGGGATCGAGGCGGGTCACAAAATACCAGAATCAGCCTGAATTGCTAGGTTTTGTACTGCCAGCAGTGGTGTCGAAATAAGGCACTGCCAGAGGGAACGTCGAGTAGGGTTAACAACACCATCTGCAAAAATAATCATATATGTATACACGTTCCTGATCTACAACGCGTGCGTAAAATAAACCCTATACGTGGCTGAAGAGGCAATTATATAGATAAAAATCCGGAGATGTTATTTTTTTTTGATGAGAATTCACAATAATATCGTTCAGTCCACTGTCTTTAGACCTGTTGTAGAAGGGTGGAACCACTCGGTTTCGAGCAGCGACCACACTTCGTCGGCGGCTGCTTTGGCAGTGACGCGCTCGGACGCCTGCGCTTCAATGTAGACTTTCAGTTTAGGTTCTGTGCCACTGCCCCGCGCAGTGAAGCGCACTTTGACGTCGTCGTCTGGCTGCACAAGCTCCACCGTGATCATCTGTGACGTAGCAGACACGGGCAACGTCGGCACGTTGTCTGGAGTGGCCGAGTCGTAGCCGACGGTGAGATCCCTCCATCTAGTGACAGTGTAGCGACCGAGACGTCTGGTACCGCCAGTTGGTCCAGCTGGTCGACTTGAAGTAGCTCCAGTTGTAGTAGCTCCAGTTGTAGTAGCTCCAGTTGTATTGTCTCCAATTGTATTGCCTCCAATTGCAGGGGTGCTAGTTGTAGTGATGCCAGTTGCAGTGGTTCGTGAAGCTAGACGAGTAGTTGCATTCGAGGTCCACCCGTCCGCTGCTGCTGCATCACGAATCTGTTGAAATACAGCATTGGTCACTGCCGGGTCAGGAGAGATGTAATATGAGTTGTGCTCTTCGAAGTAGCCCAGTGTGCGGTGTATCGACTCGAGGTGGTCGAGCAGCGTCGTCCCGCGCGACGTGACGTCCAGTGCCAGCTGGATAAACACCAGCGCTGCACTCACGCCATCCTTGTCATGCACGCCCTTGAACATGTAGCCCAGGGCCTCTTCGAATCCAAACGGAACCGAGTAGCCCTCGTATTCGAGGTTGATGGCTCGATTTCCAATCCACTTGAATCCCGTCAGCGTGTCTTCGTAGTGAAACCCGTGTTTGTTAGCAAGGGCAGCAATCAGCTGGCTCGACACTGTTGAGTTGACCATGGCCAGCTTGCTGAGGGGCTGTTGCTGTGACGCTCCACTGTAGACTCTCAGAATAAAATCGGCAAAAAGCGCACCCACCTGGTTGCCAGTCAGCTGTGTCCATTTGTTGTCGTCGACATTCTTCACAGCCACTGCAAACCTATCAGCATCAGGATCATTTGCTAGAACTAAACCAATGCCAATCTCATCTGCAAGCCTGATGGCCAGGTCTAGAGCGCCCTTCTCTTCTGGATTGGGGAACCTGACGGTGGGGAAGTCGGGGTCTGGCTGGGACTGCTCGTTGACTACCACCACCGAAGACGGCTTCAAACCGAGACAGCTGACCGCTTCCTGCAGAAACGGCAGGCCCACCCCGTGGATGGGGGTGTAGACGAATCTGAAATGCTCGAGGGCAGCATCCTGCGACCCGGACTCAACGATCGGGAACCGCAGCAGCGTCTTCATATTGCTAAAGTACTGCGAGACGAGCTTTGAGCAGCCCTTCACCACTGCGTCGTGGTGGTCCAAAACAGACGTATCCCATGTCCAGGGCACCAGATTTTCCTCAATGGAGTGGGCAATGCCGACGTCGTGGGGAGGAATGATCTGGCAGCCGTTTTCCCAGTACACTTTGTAGCCATTGTCGTGGGCAGGATTATGACTGGCCGTCACCATGACCCCACAAGCAGCTCCCAGCTGGTCGACCGAGAACGGCACCATCGGCGTGTGGACCATTCCGAGCGCGTACACCTTGAATCCCTTGTGCACGAATGCCAGTGCTGCCAGATCCGCAAACCTCGCGGAGTTGTGCCGGTGATCGTGGCCAATGACGACCCCTTTGGCAGTGCCGTTGGGAACCACGTTGAAAACATAACTTGCGAGGCCCTGCGATGCCTGCAGCACCGTGAGATCGTTCATGCGACTGAAGCCAGCCTCCATTCTGGCTCTCAGCCCAGCGGTTCCAAACTCGATGCGCTTGGACAGCCGTCGTTCGAGCTCCGCCATGTTGCCTGCTCTGTCGAGCTCAATAATTTCCCGCCTGGTGCTTTCATTCTGTGTTAGCAGCAGGCCCAGTGGCGGCTTCTTACTCTATCAAGCTCGAGCCACGAGTTGACGAGCAGTTTGACCCTGCTCATCGTTGGACGTCAGTTGCGGCGTGATGAGACTGAGATGAGATCACCCGTATCATGCATACTACTGCACCAACAAGCAGCATGCAAGCTGAACGTGACCGCAGTCAAGCTAGCGATAGAAAAGGATTCTGACTAAACCAAGCCCATTGAGACGATGTTTTCAAATGATCCAAAATCCAGAGTGGTAGTGCTGGTTCACCAGGCATTGCGCTCAAGCTCTGGCAGAACGTAATGCCAGAGTCCATGCCTCAGCTGCGCAGCAGCTGCCACAGCACGACGGAGTCGCAGAATCCAATTCACAACCTGAGATCTTTAAATAGACCTTCTGATTTCGCGACTCCGTCGCGCTGTAGCAACTGCTGCGCGGTTGGGCCAGGACACTGGTAGACTGGTTCTACCGGAGATATAGCTGCTGAGGAAATCACTGGAAGTTCACATCAACTAGTTAGCAGACATGACAAATGCTGCGCTGCTGTAGAATATGTTACATGACATGAAAAGTACACTTAATATAATAATGCGCAAGGCTCAGTCCAATATGGCACAGAGTAAACCTAGAGAATCTCCTGGGATATGTAGTGAAGATAAATAGTAATAAATAGTGTTGTACATATGTTACATCAGGTCGTTTTCCAGCTCTTTTGCGAAATCGTCGAAATCATCGTCATCGTCATCATCATCATCGTCGTCGTCGTCGCCTTCGCCTTCGCCAGCAGAAACACTCCTGGTGCTGCTGCGGTCTCGCTCTTCGACTGTCTTAGCACGGAGCTTTTTCGCAGACTGCTCGTCGATGCCTTCGAACCTTCGTTTTGTGCCGAGGACGTCAGGCGTGCCCATAGGGCTGTTGTGGCTGCTGTTGCGAGCATCTCGATGCTCTTCACTAGTACTGCGCGGACTACCTCGGAGGCTATGAACGGTACCATCTCCGTCGGCTTCAGAATCAGCATCAGCAGCAGAATCAGCATCGCCATCAACGTCGTAACCACTTCCATTGACCCCCACATCATCTCCACTCACACTGCCACTTCGACTGTCGATTCCACCATCGGTTGGGCCGCCATCGTCGTCAGCGTCGCCATCGTCGTCGTCATCGTCACTGCTGTTGCCGTCGTCCTCATCCTCGTCCGACGCCATAAACTCCTCGAGCTCCTTGTCCGCCTCGTCCCAGTCTACGTTCCCCAGCGACTCTTTGAACTCCTCCGTCTGTTTGTCGCTGTCCGAGTTCGCTGTGTTTGCACTTCCATATAGTGGTTCGGGAACCGCAATCACGTACGGGTCCTCGGGCAGGCGCTCCCAGGCAGCGATACACGCATAAACCCAGTCTGTATATACAATCTTGACGCCCGGTACCGCAGCAGCTGTGCGCACTTTTATAGTGCCCTCAGACGTCGCGATGACGTGTGTGACAGTGCTGTCGAACTCGCGAACTACCTCGGCACCAAAACTGCGCACCCATTGCACGATATCGCAGGTGTCAAAATTCCACCCAAGAGGCACCACGCCCGAAAATAAAAACACCAGCCCTCCAAACACCTTCTGCTTTATGGCCGGTATGATATCTGCCAGGTCCAGCTCCTGCTCCTTCTCCTTGTTTGACCCTGCTGCTGAATGCTCGTTGTAGAACTGGCGATGCACCCGCTCGAGTGCTCGTCCTATATTGACAAGCTCGTTGTCGTTGTCGTTAAGCAAATGGTCTGTTGCGGTGCTCTGCTTTTGCATATTCGACGCTGCCACAGTGCCATCGCCATTGCTATTGCCACTGGCATCTTTCTGATGTTTTGCTTCGAGCCCTTTCTGCAGCTTCGCGAGTGGTCGCTCGTGTTGCTGTGCTTCCAGCGACGCAGACCGCTTGCTCAGCAGTATTTGCTCCTGCTCAAGGCCCTCGTCCATCTCTGCAAACGGCACTTCTCCATCTGGCTCGTCTTCGTCGGCTGCTGCCGCTACAGTGTCCTTCACGCTGTCTTGATGATCATCATCATCGTCGTCGTCTTTGGCGTCGGCGTCGTCGTCTGGCTTTGGCTGCTCGTCCTGTTTGGCAGGCTGCTGCTCTGCCTCGCTTAGTAGCTTTATGGGGTCGTCGGTAGCTGCTTTTTCCTGCTTCATGTGCGACCCTACAGCGCCAGTGTTGCGGCCGGGCAGGAAGCTCGAGTTGATGTCGCCAATGCCCACGAAGAAACTGTAGGGCATCACCTTGATGAGATGCTTGCTCCACTTCCACACGTCACCGCGGTCGTCGATGATGGCCACCATGGACGTCGACACCGGAAACAGGCGCTTGAGGCTCTTCTGCAGCATGCTGCCGCTCTCGTCCCGACTCAGGATGCGGTCGCCAAAGTACTCGCCATCGGGATCGATGATTTTGGCGATGGCTCGCGCGTAAGACTTGGTGGCCATCGTGTAGATGTGCATCTCGTAAAGCCTGGCCATGGACTTGAGAAACGCGTCCAGCCCCGGACGCAGCTTGACAAAATACTGGCACAGCGCAGTCGTCGTCTCGCCGCTGCCACCGCCAGCTCCGGGCATGGACTTGCGTCGCAGCCACTGAGTGGTGGCAGCTTCCTCGAGGAAGAACGTCTTTACGTCGGCCACTGCTGCGTGATTGGGGTTCGTCTCGTCGCGCATCCACTCGCCTATCGTGGGATCCACCGCGGCGTGAATGACCGTCTGGTCGAGGTCCACCACCAGGATGAGCTTCTTGTCAGCAAGCAGCCGCTCGGTGGTGCTCTTCTCGATGCGCTGGGCCTCGTTATACGACACTGTGAGCCCGCTGGTGTCATGGGACATCGATATAGGTGCTCGCTCGGTGTTATTGAAGCCCGTGTAGTCCTGCTCGTCCACAGATGACCCGCACAGCGCGCACAACCCACCGTACTGGACCGAGTGGGTGCAGGGCTCCTCGATCTGGAGCACTGGCTGGCGCGAATCCACTATACGATCGCCTACCGACACAGCCCACGACGTCAATTGGCCGCGAACAGGCGCCTCGAACGCCGAGAAAAACTCCCGGCGCACCTTGCGCACTTTACGGGTACCGTCGCTGCTGTCCTCCACGACTACTGCGGCCGGATCACCGCCGTTGCTGGCGTGGTTGGGCACGGGGTCCGCGACGTCGTCGTCGCCCAAAGGCTCCTCAACATAGTCCCAGAACTTGTATCGCAGCAGCACCGAGTGCAGTGCCACCGACGAGCCCTCGGCTGCACACAGCGCCGTTACCACCACAGGAAACCGCACCGACGGCGGCAGGGAGATGGCTGTAGGCTCAATCATAGAGGGTCGTGAAACTGGCTTGACAAGTTAACTGGTGAAGATGCCCTTACATCGAACATGCTAGCGAGCAAGCGACTGTGACAGTAGCCAACTCAGAGCAAGCACGAATTGCACACCCAGACCACATCCAATTGAGAGAGTTGTCGCTCAAAATGAAATAAACAATTGCAAGAAAATATATAAAGGTGCGTCAGTTAAGCGCATGGCCATTTGATAGCTGCGGTGAGCACCAGCCGACAGAAGTGGGGCCACCAGGACGAAATTTATAAATACAATGCAATGACAGTTGCCACAGCGCGACGGAGTCGCAAGTGCAAACCGAGCAACGATATCATAAATCCAGTAGAAAATGTCGTGAAAAATGAAATGAAATAGCAATTACAAAAAAGTACAGTACATACATGAATTACATAGTTAAGTCATCTAAATAGCAGTGCCATGAGTCACGAACATCAGACCAGAGACGAGCAGAGACTTAGAAGAGGAGAGATTATGATTTCGCGACTCCGTCGCGCTGTGGCAACTGCTGCGCAGTTGGGCGAGGATATCGAAGGCAGGCTCGACCAGGGGATATAACTGGAGTATAAATGGATGGAAAGCTCAAACCGACTGCCCGGCAATTGCCATAGCGTGTGGAGTTGCAAACACACGTCGTATCTCGAAAGCAGCCTGAGAAAGCCACGAAAATTGGGATAGAGAATTACGACAAAGCATTTGTGACTTTGTGATCCCGTCACATTAGGCTTATGGGAGCCGATTTGACCTTTTGCAGATGGAAAGCAGTTACATCCCAGGTCGAGCCTGTCTTGAATATCCTCGCCCAACTGCGTAGCAGTTGACACAGCGCGACGGAGTCGCAAGTGAGATATGCAGTGAAACATTAAGTAAAAACATTGCAAGAAACTATTATGAATCACCAGTTTGTCACCTTGGTGGTTGAGTTAGGTGTGGGCATATAACAGAAACATAGACCAAATACCGAATTGGATTGAATTTGAATACTGACATTCTCTGTTGTGACCAGTCGTGGAGTCACGTCCTGTATTTGTCTTAGCTCTTGCGACTCCGTCGCGCTGTAGCAACTGCTGCGCAGTTGGCTGAGCTTTACCGTGCTTTGCGCACATCAAGCACGCCAGTTAATCACTGGTTGAACCCAGTACACCAGTGTACTCACCCAACTGCGCAGCAGTTGCCACAGCGCGACGGAGTCGCAAGACAACGAGTCAAACTCAAACAGGGCCATGTAATGGTGGTCCCCAAGCGCCGTAGCACCAACGCATGGACGTCAACTGCCCCTGCATGCGCGGTGCGCTCTGCAGTCTACTGCAGCTGCACGCACCGCAATCTGGCATCTGCGCTCACAGCGCAGCGTCAAATAAAGCACACTACAATTCGTCGACTAGGATACAGCCGTTTCAATATACATTCAAATTACGAGGGTACTGAGATCCAAGGCGTCGTAACATCATATCTAGCATTATTTGGCCTCCAGGTCGGTCACGATCTTAAGGCCAGCTGTCTTGGTGGTGAGATGGCGCACCTCGTAGCTGGGCGACGTGGGCTTGAGCGTTGACGAGTTGGTGCTCGAGCCCGTGCGCGACGTGTGCAACGACAGCCCCGTGGGCGACTCGGGGGTCGACGCGTACGCGAGCTCGGCCGCGCTGGGCGCCATTGCGCCAGCCCCGTTGGCCATGGCTCCTGCGATCATGTGGGCTCGCAGGTCCTCGTCTCGCGCCCGAGCAGCCGCGAACAGCTCCTGGGCCTTGGGGAGCGGAACGGTGGGGGTCGCGCACGACGAGATGACCGGCACCGTCTCGTCGCGGTCGATGGTGGCCTTCATGAGGGCCGCCATCCACTGGCGCATCTCCTCGCGGGTGTCGACCGCGAAGAAGTGCACTTTGGGCGCCGTGAAGGTGACGCCCTTGCGGAACCCAGGCGCTGGCGGCACGAGCTTGAAGCAGTGACGTCCCGCGCCCACGCTGGCTGCGTACAGCGCGATGAGCTTGTCCTCGTTGTCGCGCGCAGGCAGCACCCGGTGCGCGGTGATATCAATCAAGCCACGCTCCTTGGTGTCTGAAAATCCCGTGAAGTACGACAGGCGCGTGCCGTGGAGGGTAAAGAACCTGCTCTTCCAGGTGCCCACGCCAATGCCGCCGCGCTTGTGCATCCATCCCGAGAAGCTCGCAGTTTTGGCAGACTCCTCGGGGCCAATGTTCTGAATACCCTCCATGAACGCCGACGTTTTCTGCTTAGCAAGCCCTGGCCGCCTGATATTATGCTGCGACGACGCTGACCGCAGCAGCGTCTTCTGTTTAGCTACCTGAGTCGCTGCGCGTTTAGGCGACCCTCCTGCTCCTCCCCCTGTTGCTCCTCCTGCCGCTCCCCCTGCTGCTCCTCCTGCCGCTCCCCCTGCTGCTCCTATCGTTTGTGTCGGGTCGGTGCCTATGCGTCTATGAGGCGACAGGCTGCCGGCAGTGACAGCAGACGATGGGGGGCTGAGGTCGAGGTAGTTCTGGGGAGACTCGCCGTCCTGTTTGGGCGGGAAGTCGGGCGAGTCGAAGTTGAGCCTGCCGGCCATGAACGACATGATACTCGAATGGCGTCGGTGGCTTCTACGGGCCTCTTCTGCAGACTGAGCGATGCTGCCACGCTGGTGGTGGTCGGCGGCGATGCTCGACGTCGACCGCGTGTGTTTAGCGAGATGATACAGCGGCTGGCCACCCGACGTCGTGGTGCTGGTGTTGATGTTGGTGTTGGTGTTGGTGTTGGTATAAACGGTGTTGGCAGTAGCAGCGGTGGCCGATGACGTGGTGAAGCCAGACGACGGTTCGAGCGATGAGGACGAGTCCTGGAACGCGCTGTCTCCATAGTGCGACGACACGGCAGAGTTGGGCTCCGACGACGGCTGGTGGTGGTGAGGGCCCGACGACGACGATGACGAAGTGGCGTTGTTAGGGCGCACCGGCACGATGTGTGGGTCGGTCGACGACGAGCCTTCACTTAAAGCATAGGCGCTGCTGGGACCGTCCGGCGGTCCTCCCGCTATACTGTCCACACTGGGCCTGGCAGCCCCGTCGGAAGTGGCAGGAGCAGCAGCACCAGCAGCCCTGGCAGCCTTGCCGTTGCCCTGGCTGGCGTCGTCGGGCCTGTCTGCGGATGGAGATGCTCGGATGGGCTGGGGCCAATTTCGGTTAAACGACGGATGCCTGCCGTGATCGAGCCCCTGATGCGACGACGCCCTCAGCGACGAGGACCGCGGCGAGATTCCGTCGTGCTTTGCGTGGCTCAGAGGCAGCGCCACGCCACTGTCGCGGCTGCCCTGGGTCCCATGAGCTGCCTGGGCCCCCTGAGCTGCTGCCAGCGTGGCTGTGGTGGCTGCAGCAGATGACTGCGAAGCGGCAGCAGCAGCCACGGAGCGCAGGTACTTGATGTCCTTGGAGATCTCGAACCGGGTGCCAAAGCTCTGGATGTCGATTTCCTTGAGGTACGCGAGGTCGAGCTCGAGCAGAATGGCGCCCGTGATCTTGTGGTGCACAAACTGGTCGCCCACTGCCGGCTCGTAGCCCCTGTAGTCAAAGTACTGGCGCACGTCGTAGGGGGTCCACGACGCCACGCTGTCGAGACTGGGCGTCACCGACGAGTGGGCACCCGAACTCGGCGTGCTCAGCTGCACCTGTCCCGGTGTCGACGTGCTGCCAGCGCTCGCGACCCGCCCGCTCTCCACGCTCGAGTGGTGCTGGTGGTGGTGGCTGTGATGATGATGGCGAATCTGGTGGTGCGGAGTGGACATGCCGTTGCCATGAACGCCAGGCGATGACGATGACGATGACTGGGCCATCGCGGCATCGAGACTCTGGCTGTTGAGCTCCGAAATGGCCTCGTCGATGTCCGAGATGGTGTCGTGGACCGCCGATGGCTGGCGGTGCGACTCGCGGATCTCGGCTGAGCTCGCCAGCACCCCTCGACCGTCGTCGAGCTGCGTGAAGATCTTGGGAAACAGGCCTGTCTCCTGGGTGCGTAGGTTCCTACCGATATACCACCCGTCGCCATATCCTCTGTCGTCCTCTATGATCTCTATGCGGTCGCCCTTGCGGACAGTAACCTCGTCCTCAGAACGGGCGTTGAAGTCGTGGATGCCCACGAGCAGCCCCTGGACGTCTGTCATGAGTATGCCCTCCCAAAACTCCCCACGACCGCCTTCAAAACCGTCAAAAACAGGTGCCTCCGACGTGTTCCAGCCTGCTCCAAAGGCCTGCTGGCGAAGTAGGGGTCCCCCTCTTTTTTTTTTTTCTGTTGCTCTTCTGGCTGTGTGCCCACCCCAGGCAGCTACTAGTTATCGCTGCACACACGAAACGGCTGCGACCAGGTAATAACTGGGGTGATGGTGGTAGTGGTGTGTTGGGTGGTGTCCAACTGGTGCTAACAAAGTCGCTGGCCGCTGGTCGAGTTGACTACCGTTGAGTGGTGAAGCGCAGACGGTCCAGCCAGTTGTTGTTGTCTGGGTCAAAACAGTCGCGGATGTTCAACTGAAGGCTATTTGTAACGCCAGAACCAATATGTTTGTCAGGGTTGTGCAGATTCATATATCAAGTATTTTTTTTGCAGCTCCTCCCAGATGTTTGGGTAATGTTTGGGAGTATCTGATGAGCAGCCGAAAAGCTTAATTCAGGGGGGGAAGGGGGAAAAAAGAGTTAAAAACCGTGCAGCAGTCAGTTCGTCTGCGATATATAGCTGCAGCACAAATATATATATATCTGCTGCACACTGATAGTTCCATGACGGATCTGTAAGTGCCGATTTTGTCGACCAGGTGCTTCATGCCGCCGCTTCATGCTGAAGCGTACAACATCGTCGTCCTCCGTGGAGGAACTGGCCGTCAAGAGGCTCGCGCCTGGATACGACGAGCTATCTGAGACTGCCAGCTCGGGCGACTCGAGCGACTCGAGCCAAAATACGGTGCACAATAGCACCGAACACAAATTGAGCAGCCTGAAAAATGCTCATAGTGGTAGTGCTGCTGAAGACAAAAATGCCACAAATGGAGACGCGGTCAAGAGACAGAAAATTGTGGAGCCAGACACTGTGGAATCTGCCAAAGCAGAGGTGCCAGCGGACGACGGCGAGCAGACCCGCTTGAGCGGTATCCAGCTCACGGAAATCGCAGCACTGGGTGACGGTGACGGAATTCGCCTGTCAGACCTGCTCTGCGATCCGGACATGTCGTCGATGTGGCAGTTCAATTTTATGATCCACGTCGAGTGGGTCATGCAGCATATCCATCCCAGGGCACTGCCGTCGCTGAAGTCGTATTTTGTTCATGGACTGTCCCGGTCGGGGAATCGCGACGCCATATACTACGACAAAGATGCCTGCCTGTTCCCGGACAACATCACAGTGGACGGTGAGCGGTTGACTTCCGAGTACGCCACGCACCATTCCAAAATGATGATGCTGTTCTTCAAGAACAACTCAGAGGCCCAAGTAGTGATACACACGGCGAATCTGATTCAGTTCGACTGGGAGAACATGACGCAGGGAGTGTGGGCATCGCCCAGGCTGCCGTTGCTGGTCCACACCGAGCGCGCTGGAGTGGGTGCAGATTTCAAGCGTGACCTGCTCCGCTATATCTCTAAGTACACCAACAAAAGCGCTCGCAAGCTGGGCCAGCTGCTGGCCAGGTTCGACTTTTCAGAGGTACGTGCGGTCTTCGTGGGCTCAGTTCCTGGCAATTTCCAGCCGTCTGACGACGAATATGCGCAGTGGGGCATCTGTCGCATGCGCACTGTCACTGCTTCGCTGAAACGAGCTAGGGTACCTGGCGATATCGTAGCCCAGGTGTCGTCTATTGCGAGTTTCGGAGCGAATGACAACTACCTTGGCCCTATTCTGCGCACCGGATTCAGTGGTGCCAAGTTTTTCGACCCGCCGCCAGCCGATGTTCGCTTCAACATCGTATTTCCGACCGTCTCTGAAGTGGCTGACTCCATCAACGGCTACGCGTCCGGCTCCTCTATTCACTTCAAACGTCACCTGCCTGCTCAAATGCAGCAGCTCGCCTATATGAAGCCGATGCTCTGTAGATGGTCGGCCCTGAGGGCTGGCAGGCAGCGAAGTGCTCCTCACATCAAGACCTACATGAAAGTTCTGCAAGACAACGAGCTGCAGTGGTTTCTGCTCACTTCTGCCAACTTGTCCAAACAGGCATGGGGGGTCGTTGCAAAGGCCAAGAGAAACCTGTGGATCCAGTCGTGGGAGTGTGGAGTGTTGCTGCACAGCGATCTGTTTGGGCCTGACGTCCGATTGCTTCCTACTCATGACAAAACACCACCTCCAGAGAAAAATGTGGTCCATATTAGGATCCCTTATGACCTACCCCTTGAGCATTATACCAGCGACGATACCATTTGGAGCCCCAACCAAGTCTACGATGAGCCTGACTGGCGAGGAAATGTGTGGCCCTCAGACTGACATAGCAGCAGGGTTCATGCCCCAACTGCGCAGCAGTTGCCACAGCGCGACGGAGTCGCGAGATATGTCTAAGCACTTCCAGGATATACACAACATTTTCTTGCGACTCCGTCGCGCTGGGGCAACTGCTGCGCAGTTGGGGCGTGGACTGTGCGGTTGGTGATATAGGGGAACTAGACGGGAACAAATCGCTTTTGCATCTATTACTGATACATATTTTTGACTACTTAACAAGTGCTGTTGAAATAGTTAAGAGACTCCTGGATTCGTACTTGGTAAAACAACTGTAGGCTCATAGAATCAAACCCCCATGCTAATGCTTGCACAGCTGCTATAAGTCGGTGTGCTCTATTGGCTTCTCCAGAAGACGGTTGATTTCGTCTAGTTTCTGTGCAGAACATGCTACGGGACTCTCCACTTTAAAGTGGTACTCGCATTTCTCGGGCTCGCTGACAGTGACGATTCGATGCTCAGCTCCACACGATATCTCTGCTCGTGCTTGTCGAATAGGGCCATTCCAGCAGCGGGCACCGTTGCCAAACTGCATCACGACGGCATCTCCCACATACTCGAGCGCTGTGTAAGTGCCCAAGTGGGTGTTAGCACCGTTTCCTATTTGCTTGGTCTGGCCAAAGAAGCACATTTCGTACTCGTATTCGCCAATTTTATTGACGACACACACGTCTCGAACCGCGCGGAGCACGTCGTCGGGCCCGTAGTTTGCACTAAGGTCTGAAATCAGCCTGTCCACATCTGCTCTTAGACCTCTGATGTTGTTTTCTGCCTCCTCCACATCTGCTCTGGCACCTGCCACCCGTCTGGTCTCTCCTCTTGAACCGCTATGTTTGGGTCTGGCCAGCAGCCCATTGTCGGCGAGCCAGCTCTTTGCACTATCGACATAGCCTTGCAACGTCAAGCCAAACCCGCTGGTTACACGCGAGCTCCCTCCCTCTGGTTTGAAGTCACGCAGCTGACTCGAAATACTCTCGATGGACTCCTCAATCCTGCTCACCACGTCAGAGTGCTGCTGGACCCGGTCAACATTGGAGTTGCCTTTAGCCTCCTCCCACGACCGAATCGCAGACTTGACAGCAGGATCGTTGAAATTCGGGTTGTACGTGTCTTTCATCAACTGCAGAATCTCATCCAGCGCGTCATACTCAGCACGCAGAGTGATTAGATCGCTGCCCACTACGTCAATGTCGCTCTTCACAGTGGTCAGCTTGTCTGCTGCGTCCAATAGGACCTGAGGAGTCTCAGCTTCCTGCATTTCAGCTGCTTCTGCGAGCGCAACATCGAGTTCTATGCGGAGAGCCTCTAAGTTGCCTTCCAGCGCTGCCAGATCCCTCTCTTTCTTGACAATTTCCTTCTGTTGGCTGTCACGCTCGGAAGCTGCCTGGTCGACAAGCCTTTGCCTTGCCGCCAGTCCTTTGTCCAATTCTTCCCTTTGCCTGGTCAGATCCTTGATGTAAGCGTCGTGCAGTTCCTGACATCGATTAGGACACAGTCCCGATTCTTCATCTGACCCATCACAGCAGATGTCGTAGTCACAAACTCCGTCATTGACCCGACTGGAAAGAAGCCACCCAGCTAGATGGCCCTTATTTTCACAATAAAACACGCCATTGGCACAAGCACTTGTCCCAGGCTCGTCACTACCGTCTGGACAATCGCAGTAGTCGTCATTGACTTTGTCGAACGAGATCACGATCTCTGGATGCTCTAAACACGCCCAATTGTGGTCCGAATTTGGAACATACAGGTGCTGCTCTACAGTAAGCGACATTTGACTAGGATCTTTACTTACTAGAATCTGGGATGCCCTTACGTGATTACATGGTTGGATCATCTTCTGCCAGAACTTGTGAGCCTGTGTCCCGTTATTGATCGACCTACC